>CM077015.1:125753385-125973619 GCA_039090855.1 Macrothele yani | reverse complement strand
CTAAGTCACATTAATGATATTTCAAGTTTCAGTAATATTCTGAGAGGTGCTACTTGGTTTGATTTTTAAATTCCTTATATTTTTATAACTCCTTAATTGAGTAATTTAGAGACGGAGTGAGTTTACAGTCTTTGTCGAATAAATTTGAATCAATTATTTATTGGTGTATGTGTACTTGTATTCCCTTTTAATTAATTTCATCGAATTAGCTGCTTAATGGAGTAACGCTATTCAATTAGGGACTCAAACGCAGACAGCCGAATACTCTCTCCTGGATGGTGAGTGATCACTTGAACTCACATACGCATGCGCGACAGCGTCGAATGATTCCTAGTGGTGCACTACGGAACAGAACTTTAGAAATGTAACCTTAAACTACGTCCAGGTCCATTTCAAAGTGTGTTAAGCGAAACATCGGATGACATTCTTTTGTTAACAACACCATTTTCGATAAAAATATGGCACCGGCGAAAGGGTAAAACGAATCAAACACAGATCGCAGTTCTAAGTCCTTATTCGGTATGAATAATATATTAGTACTAACAGACTCTTAACGTTGTAATAATCATAATTTCTTCTCGCTTAAGCACGGAGACGTTGCAAGCAGGAAGGAAACATGAAAGTCCAAGGCTTAATGAGAAAAAAAAAAGAAAGGAAAAAAACCCCTTTTAATCAAGTCCGTGGTAAGAGTTTGGATTATTACAGCTCGCATGAATTGTTTTACGACACGGATACTGTGACATTAGCAATGCAACGACGACGACAATCCAAACGATTAAACTGACGCAAGTGTGACGTCATCGGTTTCCTCTTCACATGGCCTTTGCCATTGCATGACTCAATGAGTCGAACTTCTGTACGATGTCAAAAATGGAAATCACCATATAGAAGTGCTTTGCCTCAACAGCACCTCACATTGCTGATTTCGAAATCGCGAATATAATTTTTCCGAAAGAAATATTATCACTTTTACATTTCTAGCTGCCAAATTATTATTTCCATAGCTGTACCCCTCATATTGATAGATATCCCTGAAGGCTAGAAAGCTGTCGTGAGTCATGGAAATCATAAAAGCAGTTTAATGATATCCAGAAAAGAAGAGATGTACTGCTAGGTGACACCACAAAGAGAATGTGTAACCTAATAGTCATTCTATAGCCGTGTGTTCTAATGGGAAACTTACCTATCTAAAGACATAACAAATAGAAGACATACAACAATCTTGATCCATGGACATCATAAGAGCAGTTTGGAATCCCTAATGAGAAACTAGCTGCCGATACGCGATAACATAAAAAGTAAGGTGTAATCTAATGACAGTCGTGAACTATAACTTTCAGTGGCATATTCAGTGGTGGCGTGTATTGGACCTCCTCAATATGGAAGTTGTTCCTGTTCTTCTAACTCCCCCATACATCCCAGTCAAGGGTGCATTTACTTCTTTATAATTAAGTCTTTGTATATTCCTATAATTGCTCCGTGTAATAGCATAGAGTTACATCTTATGCCATTTATTTTAAGAGCGCCAGATCGTGAAATCTTAAGAAAAGCTAATAGCTTACTTAATTCGTTAGATTTTCGTAGTGTAATATGCATTGAAAATCTGCCGAGCTTTCACTTTTCAATAGAGAATCCATGCCAAGGCCTCCTAGTGAAGTCCGAAAGCTTGGGTAATCTTTATGCATATTTCACTACAAAAAAAAAAAAAAACGGATTTAGCACGCTATAAGCGTTCCTTGTGTATTTTATGCCAAATTATAGCTTTTTCCTTAATTGTTTTATAGAATTGAATATTGGAGAATTTAATCTATATTCATAAGTATTTCTTATTTTTTTCCAAAATTGCTAGGTATTAAAGACACCCGGAGGTGAAAGTATTACACCTCATTTTTCTATTGGTTATTATAACCTGTAGATTTCTTATCGGTGCGAAACGTGCTAGTATTCCTATAGGTGATAGCACAATCGATAGTGTTGTCCAAGTCAGTAACATCGATAATGCATCGATAGTTTTTCTCTTAACTATCGAGAGTTTTAGGTTTTTCAATGCTATAAGTGTTCACGATCTCAACGTTCGCTTTAACCACATTTAATTACTGGTGTTGAGAAAAATCGAGCACAGCCATATTGATACATGATGCAATACAAAAAATAAACACGTAACTCGAATCGAAAGAATAAATTGTTAGGGTATGTGAATTTTGCACTATGTTGTTCTTTACGTAAAGTGAAGTTTAAAGCGAGTGTACTTTTCATAAGATAAAGAGAAACTCAAAAATCGTTGTTTCTGTTTGTACTGGAAGTGCTACGTGCGTCTGGTATTGAGTTGAACACGGTGATGTTAAACCTCCAATAAAAAAAATATGTTTTTCTTCATCATGATTTTTTTTTTTTGATAAAAGTTAGGGTCTACACAAAATTTAGCCTTTCCGCAGGAAAAAACTACAAAATGTCGGGCAATACGTCAAATCCTTTGGAATCATTTAAAACCGCAGCATCCAGGTGGGTTTTTTTCTGTGGAAGAATCCGTTAAAAGTAAATCTGATTGTCCCAAACCCAATTCGAGACCCTCTTTTCTCCGGAGAATCTTTGCCAACACACTATCGATTGCATTACTGATTGCTATTTTATGACTATATCGAAAACTATCGATAGTTTCGTGACTACCGATAGTTCTAACCGCCTCCAAGTTATTGCTACCCTTTTTGAGTTCAAAACTGGGATAGCTTTACGGCCAATAGCTTTGTGTTTTCTCGGATAAATAAATATGTTGGTAAGGAAGTGTGCTATTTGTTAGAAAGCTTTTGTTTAGTAAATTTTGAAATCAAATAACATTTTGTTTGGTGTTTTTTTCTGTGGTTTTTGTGTGGGCATCACTTTCCACCTTTTACTTTCTCTTTCATTTCTTTTACCAGTTTTGAAATTAAAAAAAAATTAAAGAATGAAAATTGCAATAGTAGCTCTACTAAAATGTCAGCAAAAATATAAATACTATGAAAGTTTATGCAAATTTCCTTTAAAACTATGCCCCGTTTTTGGTTTTTGAAATTACGTGGAACTGTTGCAGAGTTGTGGGGTGGTGAAATTTAAGATTAAGGGCTTCAGTGGAGAGGTAACTTTTTTGTGTGTAATTAAAATCAGTGAGGCTCAGGTGTCACAAAAAGGTGTTTTAATTCTTACGGTCAAGTATGTTTTTTAGCATTGTGAGTCCCAAATCTTGATTATCGAAGATGTAATCCGCTCTTTCCGACCAATGCCGGCATTCGTGTAACTTCAAAAAATGTTTCAGATGATTTATTCTAATATTTATTAATAATTCTCTTGTTTAGAATAAAATGAAAAAAAATGTTTTTTCAAATTAAATATTATATTTGAATGTTTCACTGAGCATTTAGTTCGGTTCCTTCAGGGAAAGATGGAGTGTTATTATTTTAATTACAGTGCTGTCATCAACGTTCTTTTTCATTTGACGGAGACGAACTATTGGTGAGTACGTGCCTGAAATAAAAGGACTCGTTACCATGTTCTTCAGAGTTAGTGGAATTGCGATGTATGCCGAAAGTTTCTATAATATCAAGCATGATTGTTAAAACAGTTCAGCGTATTCATACAAAAGTTTGCTTTTATTTCCTTTGACGAAGGTGGTGGGTGGTAGTTTCGGGAACGAATGCACAGCTTAACTTCGTCCCACCGATGATCTACAGGGATTAAGTCCGGAGAACGAATTGACCGTTAGGTGTATCGAACTCTATGGTTTGCTTTCCAACCTGTTCTTTGCCATACCGTATCATGAAACTAGACGCTATCCCATTTAAAGAAAATGTCTAGCTTTGCAAAACCGTTGGAAATGAACGAATGAGTGTACCTGATCACTGAAAGCGTCAGTACACATTCTCTTGTGCCATGTTATGGGGAGGGAAATTTGACCCGCGTGTACAGACGTAAATAATATCCAGAATATCATACGAATACCTAAACAGAGCTGTTGCCCTTCGGTATGACACTTGCAATTCAACTCATCGATTAGAAAGGTCTGCCTAAATCCTAGTGATGCTTTTGGAAATCAAATAGTCTTTTCACAAACTTTCGAAGGAGGGTCATTGTGGAATGCCAACGTTAGCTTGCTAAAGTGGAGTTTCACCCCGACGTTAAGATGTGGAAAATAAATCTCACTTTGAATATCAGCTGCTAGTACAAGGCCCATATTTACTATGAAGCTTTTGGTTTGCCATTGTCGGTATATTGCTTGAACTGGGTTTCGAATATCTTGTGCGGAAATATCAGTTGTTCTTCAGCAACAGATATTAAGCACTTCATTTTTCTCGAGCGGAATGCACACACCTATATCATGTTACACACAAGCTTTTCCTAATATTCGATTTTAAGACATATTTCTATGAGATTCTTAATCATTTTTCTTAACTTATTGTTCATATTTCCCAATATTATTTCGAATATTAGGACAAATTATTTTCAGTATACAGTATATAAATTAGAGATTGGTTCGCCATTCCAGATGTATTAAATTAGAAAATTAAAAAATAAAATAAAATATAGTTTATTATTTTAAAAAATGGCTTTAGTACATTATAGTTCTGTACTATGCTTATGTGATCAACAGGTTTTATTATTCTTAAAGCCTACCGCATGGTTTCATTTATTCTGGATGGGAAATGGTAACAATGAATGAAATTGTTTTAAACATGTGGATTTTTGAGAAATCAAAATTTCGTTTTGAGAGTAGATTTATGATACCAAAAATTGATTTAATGAGTTTGAGGATTTCCCCCATGGTCCATAAATGTTTCCCCCCCTCTTATTATTTGTATTTTCCGGAGTGTATTCTCTAACCCACTTGGGAGCTTATTTCTTAACAGGAACCGCACGGTATAATGCCCTGCCTGTTTTTTACCAGGCACTGGATGACTAACTATGTGTGAATGTGAGAAATTCAAAAAGGACGAACGTAGTGTGCAGTATGAAAGAGGAAGTGAAAGAACATGTATGTACGGTTTTACAGAGTTTGTCCCTCAAGGCAGTTCCAAATGTTGAATAGCTGAGAGGGTTTTACAGTGTTTTCTGAACATTAATCCCTGTGCTTACCTGACCTTCGCAAAAGAGGAATACGGGTACTTCAGCGATCACCAGCGGGGCACATTTCTATAGTGTATTCAAAGAGATGCTTTGATCTTTGAAGACAAAGTTTTATATGTTTCCATATAACCTAGGATTCAGATCTTTTTATTCTTGAAATTATTCATAATAGCAGGCTGTTTTTAGTGGTCTGGCAACCCTGCTCGACTTCAAAGAAGAACACGTGGAAACTTCACTTTGTGGATGCACGCTTTTGATGTGCAGCCTTATCGACATTCTTCAACTTTGTTTTCATGTTCCAGTAACCAGTCGCATGAACGTCCAAGTCCTACCATACAGTTTCACTATTGCATTGCCATTGGATCAGACATATCAGGCAAGGTACTACTAATAAACTAGGACGTCACAAGCACACAGTCATCACACCTAACATAACTGAGGCAGCACTAGTCATTGGGATTTTGTAAGCGTTAGCCATCAGAAGTAGGAGGTCCCTTAATTCTGCTGGCAGCGGATGATCATAAAAGTGATTAATTCTAGGGAAGATTCTCCCCATTGTGTCATAGACGTGTTCGAAGTTGTTGAGATCTGAAAAGCGTGGTGGGAAGTCGATGCGATGAATATCTTAGGTCTCCAGCAGCCTTTTCACTGCGCTCGAACATTGAGGTGTCGGTTCTTGCGAATGAACACATAGTTTTCACGTACAGCACTACATGACGTTTCAATATCTTTTGGCGGTAATAGTCCTATTTTCAAGAAGCTGTAGCTCGGTGCATCTATTAATCACGATTCCGCCCGACACCATGCCGACGGCACCGCCGTATCTGTCTCTTTCCTTGTACATTCTCGCTCTAGTATTCACTACTACTTTCACGCCAGATCAACTGCCGTCTAGAGTCCTAGGACAGAATAAAATGGCTCTAATCTGTCAAGAGTACATAGGCTCATTGATGACGTTTCCAATTTGTGTGGATACCAGAACGCCGAGAACGTGCACTACGTTGAGCTCTGGATAGAGTAAGTCACTCTACAGGACTTCGGGGACATATAACCCAACATGTCCCAAACGTCTTGGCACAGTTTGTGCTAGAATCTGGGTAGCTGTGCTGGAATGGAGGCGACTTGCGCGCTGACCAGCCGTTGTGCGACTAGGGTTTGTTGTTACAACTAAAGATATTCCTTCGTGCGTCGTATTAGAGCCAGGGCGACCTCATAACATACGTCTAAAACACATGCCATTGGTTTGAAACGCAGCTCAGATCCTGGATACCATATTACGTGGGATTCTAACCTCCCATGCAAAATCATTCACTGAGCGGCTCTTTCTTCCAGATTTCCTACAATTATTCCCGGCTTGAATTAATGTAGACCAAAGCTTTCGGAGATAACCTAAATCACACGTTCAGAGCTTTATGCCGTCACGTCCAGATATCCATCAAACCCATGTCGTCAACAGCAGCCTTTTCACTTTTATTAGTTTAAGTTACACCAAATGGTCACAGGGGCACAATTCGACATTTTGCAAGTTCATCCGGCTTTTTACTGAACGCACCGAGTCATGCTAATTGTCGCAAGCTGTTGCGTCTGATTATAAGGTTGTAATGATATTTACATTTCTTTCCCGCTCATTCTTAAGGTTCGTAATATTTATCAGATGACTGCTCATTTCTCATTTCGATAATTCTGGCCATCTAAAAATTATCAAAATAACTGTTCTTATTAGGAATTCGTTTCAGAAACTATGGGACGGGATAAAATTAGACATCCTGTAAATTCAGGGTGTTAACATAAAACTCTAGGATGTATTCATTTCAAAGAAGCAAAATCCATCCAAAAACTAATCATCTAAAGTGCTGGGTGTAAAATAAGCGAGTCTTCTGAGTGTTAAGATGATAGTTTTTCGATCTAACTTCTGTTATAACAACATGGACATATTGTACGTTACTTTTTCAGTAAACCAAAACTTTTGTAGGTCTTGATTAACTTTTTGTCTGAAAATAAAATCCAAATGAGGCCCAAAGGCGTTCACGTATTTTAAAGTTTAACATTTGTTCTTTTGGTAAGCTTTGAATTTTTAACAATAAAATGTTAATACAGTTTAACCTGCCTTATCACAAATAATTTCAATAAGGTTTCTTTATTGCCTAGCAGAAAAGAATAGTTTATTAAGGTTACACATTAAGAGCCGTTATCTACGTATATCTTAAACCAATGTTTTACTTCAGGCGGAATGAAAAACTATGAGATTCAATTTTAGTCATTTAATGACATTAATCTTGATACTGGGAAAATAAAATTTCGACGCACTTAAACGATCTTGCATGCCATATTTGAAAGCTGAATATATGACAGAAATCGTATTGACGAAGTGCAACCAAAATCGTTTCTAGTTCTGACTAATAAATAAGCGTCGACCAGTAGCAACTTTCATAGTATATATCAGAGACATATTACTGCTGTATATGCTTGTAAGCCATGTAAAAGGCGTTTTCATGGATTTTAAATTTTGTCAACTTAAGAAGAAATTATATGATTAATAAAAAATATAATAAATTATTTATATAATATACTACAATTTTATCTAGTATAAATGCAGTGAACGTGTAAATATTTAGTTTTTAAATTTATTTTTAAACATTTCCGTCCTTAATATTTATTATGGACGGAAATATTTTAAAAATTAACATTATTTTGTGTAAAAGATGAGCAAAATAAAATATCACAGGAATATATTATTTCCAGAATTTAAATACCACCCGTTCGCCTGCCTGCGTGGCATGTCTGCCATACTTCCCATACAGCATATTTTGCACATTATCATATTCACGGAATACACGTAAATGATACTGTTATGCTAGAAAATTAATTTCATTCTTCTGCTCGGAGAATCCGACAGTACAGATCCGCATGCCCGCAGTACAATTTCGTACTATAGATACTGTTCTTTTAACACATTATAGTCTTTCGTTCTCAAGGTCCTTCAGATCCGGTTCTTTCATAGTTCTTTCGACGACCATAATTTCCAAGTTCGGCACTACACATCCGCATGTCCGCAGTGCAGCTACATTGGAGCACTTGTTTCAGGAAATGATCTGCATCATTTCTTTCACCGATAGTTTGGCTCTTTGCTAATCTGATAAGTGTGATAGTTGTACTCGTTCTACATTCCTTAAGCCGGTGTATGTTGTTAGTCCTAACAGCAAACTTTCAGTACTTAAAGAGCGCCCAGGTATATTTGAAGATTTTCGAGTTAGTGCTAGAATGAATTGTAATTGGTATATACACAGTCGAGTCACATTATTGTGACTACTTTAAATACTACTTTAAATCGTTTTGTTCTAGAACAAAGCACAGGCGCTTCTGGGATTTATCTTGACCTATGCGCGATAAACGTATCAAACAGTATTATTGATAAACGAAGTTTAAGTAAGACAGTACTTTAGAATGTTTAAAAATGACTGACCGAGTGTTAAAGAAAAACACGGAATTTGGATATCTTTCTGTTACGCCGATGAGCTCATGCAGAACAGTTGAGCAAAATTTCCAGAAAACTGGCGTCTTACAATAACTGAACATCACTTTCATTTTCATGATATTTCTTGTATTGTTCTGTAGGAAATTGGCTTAAATAAGCTAGATTATTAGAAATGTAGCGATCGATGAGTCCAGAAAATGCTGAGGCACGACGGCGCGGAAGACAGAAAAACAACAGTAGTCAGTTTACCGAAGTGATACAGTGATAATATAAATAAATGACTTGATTATGTAACAGGACATGAAAAATGGTTTCCTAAGTCAATGTCGAAAAAAGGATAGTCTATGCAGTGTGTCCAAGCTTATTTACTGAATAAACCAAGAAAGTCCAAGCAAACTTTGTCTGCCAGAAAGCGTAGGGCACCTCTCTTTCATGCCGGAAGATAATGCTGCTTTTAAACGTTTTACAGAAATTATCATCATTGCTTCTAAAATATATCGTCATACACAGGAACACAATGTTTTTAATAAAAAATACGTATAAATACATAAAACTAAAATTAGGTAAAAGCGCAGCATGCTGACTTCGAACTGAATACTTCATGAAAACGCAAGAACAAATAGTGTGAAAAGTACTCGAGAATTCCAACGTTTCAAATGGGAAACTTTCTTAATAACCAGCCAATCAGCCCAGATCCTGCTTCAAGCGAGTATCACCTTTTAGGACACATGGAAAAATTGTGGAGAATAAGTAGCCTTTTAGTGACAATGAGAATTTCAGAATTGGCGTCCAGTCTAAACTGGGTACCCAGACGCGACGGTTTGATTTGTTTAATAAGGAAATTGAAAACTTCGTGTCGCAATGCGACAAATGTTACATTTCGGGTGGCGACTTTGAAGAAAAGTACTTTATTCATCTACATATATTTGTATACATGCATTTTTTGCCAGATCCCTCTTCTTTGGTGTTATAAAAATATACAGTTATAATACTGATCTGATTACGGTATTTCTGTTTCCTTCTCAGGTGACTTATTTTTAAGCATGGTCTGTAAACCATATACATAAGTAGAAACTTTATATTTATTATTTCCTATAAAGTTTCCGAAAAAATACTGCAAACAATATCACATTATTTTCTTTCTTACTCAAGTCACAATCAAAAAGAAATTTAATAATAATAACGAAAGGAACTGTACACCAATTATACATAAGATGGTAAACTATACTACATTAGTTATCTGAATTAATTGGGTAGATAAAATCAAAGTTTCCAAACTTTCGCACATTAACCAGATGATAACTTTTTCTACCTTCCTTGAAAAAACCATCTGGTTGATGAGCAGAAGCTTGAAAATTTGATATTATATCCGCCAATAAATTCTGATAACGTATATAGTTATACTATCTTATGTTAAAAAGAAATCGGTTGTTTCAGGCACACACTTCTGTTCAATTTTTTTTCAATACATGTTAATTTGGATTGCATATATTTGCCCTTAACATAATTGAATGCATTCCACTTTTACTTAATAAGCTTAGTGCTTGACTTTTCAGTGTTTGTAATCTTCTTGATTTCTTAGATCACCCTATTAATCCAAACGAAACGTGGCGTTCGTAAACGTTCACGAATCAAGTAAAAATAGTTTGAATTGAATTTTTTCAAACAGAAATTATATGCCGTGTATTCTCAATGTATTTTACGTCATGTTTCATAGCATGAGTGATTAAAAATAGGCATATGATTAAAATAGTTTCGCTTTGTCTACTAAGCAGCTAAAACCAAATTAAAAATAAGAGATGCGGGTTGTTCTCTAATTGGCCGAATTAAACATTTTCTGAAGAATTTTAAAACGAAATTAGTGTTAAACAGCGAAAAGCTATTAGAATTTTCTTTCTTTTTGTCATTTTTTTACCTTCCCAAGAATAGATGCATTGCTACCGAATGCAAACTCTCTCTCTCCGAAATTTGGATTACTTCTCAGTGATTTAATTTGCAGATTTTCATAATTGTTTGTGATCAGTTACTGTAAAGAAGTAATTTAAACTTTCTGAAACGAATGAAACTAAATTGGAAACCGCTAATTGGAATTGGATAAAATTTTATAAAACGTCAGTTGCATACGAATTTATGATAAAGTTTCCAAACTTAACATAACGATTGGTATCACATACCGAAACAGAAGAAGTTTTTTGAAAACATGAGAGGAATTTCTTCGGCAAAGTAATTCATCCAAGAGATAACCGGTAGAAAGTAGAAATGGATGTGCGCCTAAAAAATCAATGTTTTTGCAGTTTGCTGTTCAAGTTTGTAATCCATTGAAGCATACTTTCCAGTGGTTCCCTGATTTGTTCTTGTCTCTTTCCTTACGGAACGAGCAAGCTAATTCTTGTAACCAACAATTAACGCTGTTACCGCCTCATGTAAAACCATCTAATCATATTCATTATGTCACCCAAAATTCGTAACAATAAATATCACAAATTGTGATTTATAGACGTATGCTCTTTCTAAAAATGCTTTGGGTCCTTGTGCTATTATGTTTATCTATTTATACTGTAACACAAAGGTTAGCCGTCAGAATTCACGTTACCTGTTTTACTGGAAATATTATATACTGCGTTTTTCGGTTTACACTGTGTAGTCAAGGAAGTCAACAAGCATAAACCAATTTTCAGCCTTAACTGCACTTTACGGAATGGCAGATTCGTTTCATATTGACCTTTAAGAAATATGACTCAGCTGATGAAAAACAATTTCATGTTACACCGATGTGTTCCTTGCGGATAGTTCCTTACTCAAAACCCCACCTTATATTAGTGACCCGAAATCATGGCATGTCCCGATGGCGCAGTGATCTAAGCACTGCGCCATCGGGACATGCCATGATTTCGAGCGGCCAGGCTCTGCGCAGGCCACTCGATTCGATTAACCCCACTGTCACCATACCAAGCCATGGTGAACCTCGCAACATGATAGGTGGCATTGTCATCCTGAAAGTAACACGGGTCCCCCCGTAAAACTGCCACAACGTAGGAAGCGCATGGCCATACAAAATGGTGCAGTAGGTCTCGGCGTTGAGTATACCAGGAATTACGACCAAGGGTCCCTTGCCATACCAGGAGAAACACCACCATAGGATAATTCCCCCGCAGCCGAACTTCACATTTGGCCCAATATATTCCGGCAGAAGGCGTTCTCCAAGCAGACGACGAACCCAAATCCTGCCATCCGAACGGTAGAGGGCGAACCTTGATTCGTCGCTCCAAAGAACCTGTTTCCACTGTTCAACGGTCCACTGTCGACGTTCTTTGCATCACGTTAGCCGAACAGCGCTATTGGACTTATTGATCAAAGGCTTGTGAGCGGCATCACGTCCATGATAACCAAGCAGATGGGCTTCCTTACGAATGGTATTCATCGAAATAATACTCCCGGATGCCTGTTGAAACTCCTCGCGGATGCGGCCCGTCGATTTGGTGCGGTTCTTCCGAATTTCTCTGGCCAGCACCCGCCGTCGGTCTCTAACTTCCAGTTTTGTGGGTCTGCCGGGTCGGGGCACATTCCGACAGTCACCTCTCATTTTCTACTTGCCAATCACGTAGGCCTCTGTCAATTTTTTCTTACGTTAACTCGCTGGATATGTCACGTATGGATCGGCCATTTCTGTGATACCCGACGATTACACCTTTCTCGAAATCGAAGAGAGCTCCGAACTGCGTGGCATCTTGCATGCGACTGGTTGCGTTGTTGTTTCCCACACGATATTTAACGGCGGCGGCCGTGACTTGTATCAGGACTGCAGATATCGTCGATTGCAGGGGTGTACAATTACTTGTTGGTAGATAGTGTACATTTTCTATGATGAAATCTCAGTATAACAACGAAACACACACACAACTATTTTACAAATGTGCCTTTCAAAAGGCATTTCATGTAATATGTTTTCCTTGAAACCATCTGGAAAAAAATTAAATTGTTCATATATATATTTAATTTTCTAGGTAACATACTGTTAGGTGTGATTAAATCCAATGCATGTCATTAGTGTATAATGAAAAAGTAAATTTCTTTGCCATATTATCATTAATTGTGCAAGAGGCGGTATGCTAAACGTCCTAAAATGACATATTATTTTTGTTATTCCGGCAGTATTGGAATGATTATTTTTGTCCCTCCGCAGTATTGGAATGATTATTTTTGTAATTTCGCAGAATTTGAATGGTCAAATAAAAAATAGGTTCGAAATGTGGGTTGTAGTATTTCAAAATTTATGTTTTCTAAACCTCTGTCGTTATTCAGAATTAAATCAGTGATAAAAAAAGTTTTCCAGGAGAGTGAAATGAACAAATACCATTCCTCGTGTCTTTACATCATTCATGCGTTGCCGGGTAAATGAGAATGTTCAGACAAATTATACTGCTGGCCATTAGAAGTGCAACACAGAGAAGGTATCATCCCAGGAGATCGAAAGTTTTCAGAAGTGCAGAACACGGGCGCACATGTAAAACATTAACCAAGTAACACACACGGAAATCATGTGGGACAGTAACGCCCCCTAAATTCTGGATTTTATATAAGAATGACGAAAAAAGGACCGGTGTTATGAATTCGAAGTGTGTTATTTAGTCGTCCGTGTCCACGAACAGCTGCAGTGTACCCCGACAAAGACAACGCAAGCCCTAACGGCACGTTTCCGACTCGATCGAGTGAGAATTGTAGCACATCGGGAATGCGAATTTGCACTCCGGAGACATTCGTGTTCCTGAAGGATGGCATGCGGCCACGGTTGAGAGAATATGAAGTCGGTGGGTAGCGAAGGAACGTACACACCATCGTGCAGAATTAACACAGCCCCGTCAAACTACCGAACGAAAAAACTAACATCTGGTGCACATGGCACTGGCGGATCGCACAGCCGCAAGAACCAACATGGCACAACAGTTCGGGTATTTTGCAGAACACCCAGTCGCCACACGGACGACCAGATGTCGTCTGCTTCAGTGTGGTATTTTTGCACGTCGCGCATTGCTTGGGTTACCTTTGATTGTACATGTTCGGCGTCTGCGACTGAAATGGTGCGAAGAACGTCGAACATAGAAGAAGGAGAGGCAAGGCTTCGTGGTTTTCGACGAATCCCGCTTCAGTCGGCGGCACCATGATGAACGAATCCATGTCTGGCGGTACCGCCGCGACCTGCTGAGTGAGTCCTGCATCATGCTGCGCAATACTGGACCACCATCAGGCTTTATGGTATAGGATGCCATAGGATTACATTTCCTCTACCGCCTCGTCCTCATTAACGGAATGTTGAACAACCATCGTTACATCACTGAAATGTTGGTGCGTGTTGTTTTGCCATATCTTCGTGGACTGTCTGGGGCAATTTACCAACAGGATAATGCACGACCTTGTGGCAAGCAACGTCCATGACTTCTTGCATCTACATCATGTGAGACGTCTTCGTAAGCCCGCACGGTCCCCGGATATGTTGCCTGTTGAACACGCGTGGTCCATGATCGTCGAATGATTGGCACACCAGCGATCACCCGCTGTTACAACAGAGGAAATGTGACGGACATTTCCCAAACACGTACCCAACATCTCTTAATCTGGTACCAGGCTGAGTAGGAGTTGTAATTGCCGCACGTGGTGACTGCACCAGATATTGATTGGTTATGTGTTCCTCTCGTCACACCGTGCTGTATTTGTAATCGGTTTAACCTTGTATCAGATGCTTTCTGTAAAATAAACAGCGCTTTGATATCGTTTGTCTGTCGAGGTGTTGCTCTTTTAATGACTAGAAGTGCAGTTTTGTTGAAATTCTGCTATTTATATAAATCATCATTATTGTCAACCATTACCAATGCATTGCTGGACGAAGGTCTCCCCAAGTTTCTTCCACAACGGTCTGACTTGTGCCTGTCTCCTCCATGTTACTCCAGCATAATTTCGAATTTCATACGCCCATCTCCCATGTGGTCATTCTTTTGGGTACTTTCCTGTTCCTTGGAATCCAGTCTAAAATTTCAGCTGTCCATCAATGTTCTGTCCTGGCAATATGTCCAGTCCATGGCCATTTCAGGGATTTTACTCTGATCACGATGTCTTCCACTTTTGCCATTTTTCTGATCCACGAGTTTCTCTTTTTATCTCTCCTGGATACAACAAGCACGCACCTCTCCATGCAGCTTTGAGTTGTCTGCAGCCTTTGCATGTCTCTTTCAGTTATGGTCCACGTTTCTGCATCATATGTAAGCACTGGAAGGAAGCATTGATCAAAAACGTCTCTTTTAAGACATAATGGCATACTGCTCTTGAAAATTATGCTGTTTCTTTCAAACGCTCTCCAGGCAAGTTTTATATGCCGATTAATTTCTTCATCAATGTGACCCTCACTTGATATCTGCTGTCCAAGATAAATGTAGGTATTAGTTATCCCCAGCTTTTCCCCGTCAATCGATAAATCTGTATTTCTTGTAAAAACATTGTACATCACTTTTGTCTTCTGAAAGTTCATTTTTAATCCCACTTTCTTACTCTTGTCAGCTAGTTCCTGCATCATACTCTGCAGCTCTGATAGGGTAGCTGCAAAAATGACGACCTTATTAGAAAACAAAGGTAAGGTAGATATTCTCCATTAATTTTTATCCCTTTGTTTTCCTAGTTCAGTGGTTGAAAGACATTTTCTAAAGTGACATTAAAGAGCTTGGGGCTTATAGTGTCACCTTGTCTCACCCCTTTCCAATTTTTATGGGTGCTGTATTCTCAAATAGCCAAATCTTTGCACTTGCATTTTCATAGATGTTATGAATATTATTACTGTATGCATCTTCAATACCGCAGGATTTCATACCCATTGTAACTGCTGATGATTTCACCGAATCAAAGGCCTTTTCATAACCGATAAAAGCCATGCAAAATGGAAGTTCATATTCCGTCGCTATTTCAATTAGTTCTCTCAGTATAAGGATATGATCTATAGTGCTGTAGCCACTCCTGAATATAGCTTGTTCTCTTGGTTCAGCCATGTGCTTTTTCACCTTCAAGTGGTGTTAACGAACTTTAGTGAAGATTTTATAAACCACCGATAAGAGGCTGATAGTTCTGTAGTTCCTGAGATTCTCAATGTCACCGCTTTTGTGTAGCAGGATCATTGTAGCACTGTTCCATTCCTCAGGAATCTTCCTTTCATTAAGGCATCGAGATGAAACTTGGGCGAGGACTGTTTCAATTTCCCCACTTGCATCTTGTTTGATGTCTCCGGTAGTTCCATCTTCTCCTGGAGCTTTTCCCCGTTTCATGTTCTTGATTGCAAGTGCAACTTCTGCTGGACAGAACTGGAAGAACTCTGATACATTTTGTAATATCTGGAGTAGATGTATCATCCCTTTCATATAGTTTTGAGTAGAAATCTTTCACCCTTGTCAAAATGTCACCTCTATTTCCTGCTACAGAACCATAATCTGTTTTCTTCCCTTACTGAGATGTCCCTTTGCTCTCTTCAGGCTGTGGTGGTTTTCAATTACTTTTGTCACTAGTTCAGAGTTGAATTTCCTTAAATCTTTAGGGTTACTTTTTCGCACCGTCTTGCATAGCTCTATATATTCAACTTTGGAAGTCACATCTCCTTTAGTTTTCCTGAACTCTCTTATTCTTTTCATCAGAATTTTGGATTTTCCTGATAATTTGTTCGTATGCAACATGTTCTTAGCACCAACTATTTTTGTTGCTGTTTCCATAAGAGCCTTGGTCAGTTTTCTGTTAACTTTAGAGATGTCCACTTCTTCCGACGTTAGACCTACTAGAGCAGAGAATCTGTTCCTCAGTTCCAATTTGAAGGTATTATGATGATTTTTGAGGTTGGTCGTGTCTATACACTTAGTTTGTTTTATGAGCTTGCCAAGCTCGAGTTTAGCATTGAGGTGCATCTTACAGCTTATCATTTTTAGGTCACTATCTGTGTTGAACTTGTTTAACACATTGCAGTCTCCCATGACCAATTTCTTGTTACACATAATAAAATCAATTTCACTTGTCAATCTATTGGGATGCCTCCATGTCCATTTCCTTTGCAGGTTTTTCTTCAAAAAGGAGTTCATGATGAAAAACCCTTCTGCCTCTGCAAATTCTACGAATGTATTTCCACACTGGTTTCTGTTGGCGTGACCGAATTTACCTACTGAAGTTTCATTCTGTGGCCGTTGCCCTATTTTCGCACTGAAATCTCCCATAATGATCTTCAAGTGTACTTGCCTTTATTATTTAGATTTTATATAAATACCGCCATATATATAACAGCTTTTCCCCTTATTTCTGCAACAAGCTTTAAGCTGTATATGAGATATGAGAAAAAAATCTTTCTGATCTTAATCATTGATATGTATACACTTTTTAAGGCAATCTGATAGAAGAAATATATTTGTCAAATGAATACATTTACATATCCGAAAGCGAAGACTGTTCAACGTATAAACGATTTCACGTGCGCTAATTTCTCGCTAGGTCCATTGCTATTGCTGCAAGTAAGAAACCAACTTATTTCTCCGTTTTAGATACATATTTATACATTGCAGTGAGTTTCTCCATTACATTATTTTTAAATACTTCTGCAGTTAATACCATATCAAGTAGAAATATTAGAAACAGTCAAGAGCTAACTTTTTTGCTTTTTGCAACTGAAGATTTACTTAAAATGTAATAAAAACAGTTTAAATGAGATTCAATCTTTTTAATTCGAAAGAGTAAATTTTGAACCTAATTCATTGCCTGAGATTCGGCATGAAATTGCTAAATACGCCATTTATGTTAGTATCTGAAAGAAAAACAAACCGCATAACATAGGTTTATTTTTAGTATAATTTTACAAAATTTAGAGAAATCCTGCGTCAGTAGTTACATAAGCAATATTTACACGTGCTTTGGTAAATTGTTTCTGTGACACATAATTCAAATTTCGTGTGTCTCTAAAACACCTTTATGAATTGCTTTGTAGGATAGCTATACAATGAGGGCTGTAGAAGTTTGGAAGTTTTAATAGAACAAATGTGGAAATTTTTCTGAAGAAAATGGGAGGGGCTAGAGGAGCGAGTGTCCCCGAAATCGGTACATTGCTTGAAAAAATCAAAAGGGATTTGGTTAGACTCAAAAGTGGTAAATGGCCAAACAGCATAGATGGAAACAACTGAAATAACTTAATGCATTTTCTTACAGCAACTAAAGTTTGTTTTCAGTAGGAAGTTACGAGGAACTAGCCTTCCGTGTTCGAAAGATATTTCAGGTGTTAGGATCAAAGGCTAGAGCTGCTACTTACAACGTAGTTTACTATCCAGGCGCATACAACAGCGGTTTGTACAAAAGTGCCAGCAGCGAGACAACTTACAAATTTCACTTCGCAATTTCAGTGCTATTAATTTCTATAAATTCGTGACAGAGTTCCAAAAGAGAAGATAGAGCCTACAAAGAAATCAGATTTGAGAGTTCGATGGAGGAGATACGATGTAGAACCGTGCTTATAATTTGTACGGACACAATACATAATTTGGCACTTGAAGAATAAAGCAAAAAATAATTGATGCAGTCAAAAAACAAGCACGTGCTTGTCTGAAAAAAGGTTCAAACCAGATAGAATCGCGAAAGTAAAATGTGTATCCAAACGGGTCCACATGACTCGTCCGCAATAGAATATCTGCTTTTCTTTTGTACATGTCGAAAAGATACTGGGGTTCGAAATGTGTATATGCTCGGGTACGAATTGAATTATAGGTAAGCTCCCATTCGTTGTCTCTTGTAAACTTGATTCCTCATAAAAGAAAGAAGTTCAGAAGAGGCAGCGAATGAGAGAGCTATTAAAAAGATCAGACCTCTGGAATCGGTATTTGCAGTGGATACCCATTCTACCGCTATCTTGAAAAGGAGAAGAACCCAGTGTCATTCGTTCTGACAGATGGACGATCATCCCAAATTATAACTACGGTTAAGATGGCAAAACTTCCAGCTGAAAACAAAGTGACGTGCTGTTTAACATTTTAAGGGGCCAACGAATCTGAAATAAATGTTGCCCAACGCTTTCCACGTTTTCCAAACAGAAATATTCACGTAGCGCTTGGGATTTACGAAAGCTGAGGCGCAACAATTTATTTCCTTCTCTCACGTGATCAGTACTGAGCGTGAACTTGCCACCGTTTATAGGCATCCACTGATCCATAGTGGTATGCGTTTCTCTACTACTTGGTGATAGTCCTTCGTGATTGGTATAACAATAGTCTTTGCTTGGTGATAGGTATTCAAAGTTCTTTATTCCCAAAAAATGATGGGTATATACCACTGGGTAGTAACAAGTCACTCAGACATCTTTCTTTTCTTTCTTAGTTTCTTTCACATTGTTACAGCCCTTTTAAAGTGTTATTAAACAGAAAGGATAAGTGTCAATCATCCCCCTAAATGACCACTTTGAATGACATAGCTAAAGGGGAAGCAAAGCTTCCTCATCCTAAAGTTGACTCCTTCCAACCGCTCACGGTCCCCTTTTTAGACAGTGAATATATCCGTGGGAGCTGAATTCATCCCATTTTCCTTACCCCGAGAAAATTCGTTCCAGCCTGCTAAAAGGTTAACTGTAACGCTTGTGTGGAAAATCCAGACGCGTATAATATAAAAATGCTGAATTGCAAAGTTGGTGTTTTACAAGAGATATGAAAGTAATTTTTAATCTTGAAATTATTTCTTGCTGTATTTTTGTTATTCCTTTTCAATTGTTATTATGCTAGGCATTCTTAAACCCTTGTCTCTCAATGCCATACATGTCGTCCTTTGTACCTATTGCTTTCAAACTTTGCTTACTTGGAATACGCGACTTCTGAAGAACTGTCATAACCTATATAACTTATGAGCTTTAGAATTAATTTTTAAACCGTATATTGAGAAACAATTTAAACTGCTCTTACTTTAATTATTACAAAGCAACTCCTGTTAAAAAAACGTTATAATTACTATTCCCTTGGTAGCAAAGCAGTGGAAATTAAAGTAGGCCCAACACGGAACCAACGTCTTCTGTTCTTAAAAGTCGGTGGCTCAGTGTTGGGCCTGCGTTAAATTGCAGTGGTGTACTATCCGGGTCACGTTTGTATCATGGTTAAGATGACTATGTTAAATAACCATTTTGAGGAAGAATTGACATCAGGATTCTCCGCGGGAGAAACAAATACCGGAAGAGTAAGTATAATACTGTGGGAAATGTTCTGCTTGGATACCCTCATTCTAGTCATTCATATGCAGGAAACTATGACGCCTACCAACTTCTTAAACATCACTACATAACAGGAACATTTCAGGTCAACGAGATTTTTCTCATGTAGTGCCTTCCTTCAGCAGGATGATGCGCGTTGTCAAAATGCCCGGAATGTTAGAGAATTAGTTCGGAAAACACGATAAATGTTTTCCTGGTCCACCAAGTTCCCCAGTGGTCAATCCCGTCCAGCATGTGTTGGAACTAGAAATTAGATCTGCTACGCCAGTAATAAGTAACTTCCATGAATTTAGTGAAACGCTGGAAACGTGTTGTCCTAGATAGCACAAGAAACCTTCAGAAATCTTGTAGTGTCAATGACTTGCCGGACAAAAGCAGTTTTGGCTGCACGTTGAGGACCGACATCATATTTAGCAGGTTGTCATAAACTTTCGATATTCAGTGTATACGTTATTCTCAGCCATCTCAAGAAATGGAAGGAAATACTCTTCCTTATCCTAGAGGCATTCAAAAAGCAGAATCAAATCGAACTAAATAAAATATATAAAACCAAATCTACTTTAAATTAAAAACAATGTTATAAATATATTAAAAACTAAACTATGTATTAATTATATGTAAACACATATGAATTTAAGCCAAATAGGATTCTTCTCTTTTCTACTTGTGAAACAAACTTCATCTACATTAAATAGATGGGGGAAAGAAAAAAAATGGTGTCTGTTCGATACGATGCATATGCCTAAAACTGTGGCTTTATGATTTAACCTTTTGGCACAGCTGCGTCGGAAATTAAATGTTAATTACCATGCAGGCATTCAAAACCTACGTTTTACCTTGTATTGGACATAGTTGCCTCCAAAAAATGCGTACTGAAAGGTGAATTTTGACATTACGCATTCTATGATGAAAACAAAAGCAAAGTAAATTGAATTTTATACATTCTTTATTTTACAGATATAAAACTAAACATAACTATTTCGAATTGACTTGCTGTTTTTGCGAGAAATAGATGCGTTGTGATAGAGATATAAGTTTTCACGTTGAGCTTGTTGACCTGTGCGTACAAACGGAATCGCGTGGAATATACTGATACTACGCTTTAGAACATATTATTAAAAATGACCCTACAATTTTTATGCGACGTCTCTTGGAAACTAAAATTAACTGCTATGTACCGTCCTTTAATGATGATGCCAAGATTCAATGCGCTGAGCAAACAGTTTGTTATGTTTACATAAAGAACCAATCTGTTAGGCGTGCGGACGTAAAAAGTTACACGATTAGTTCCTTTAATTAAGCATACTGATACAGTGGTGAACGAAAGTATTGCATCACCTGTAAAAGCCTTGATTTTTTAAGAATGACTCTTTGTTCAGCTAACTAATTTTGGTAGTTATTTCATCATTTATATGTCATTAAATACAAAATTTAATGGAAATTTCAAAAATGATTTATTTTTTCGTGAAGCTACTTCTGTTCCTAAAATACATTAAAAATAATCATGACCAAGTCCAAAATATTATGAAAAGGATCATTTATACAATACTTAGGTTTTCACCAATAAATCTTTTTTGTAATTCATAAGGAATGCGATAACATTTGAGTACAGAAATATAATGAAGCAGAATTATAAAATGTACCTAATATTTTGTTACCCAGTCTTTAGCCTTAATAATAGCTTTGTATCCTGTTGCTTTACTGTGAACAAAGATTTGTAAAAGATTGGGCTAAGCAATGCGATTCCTCATTTGAATTACTTCTTGAGATAGTTGAACTTTGGATGTTAGCTTCTTTTTTTGGCACATCTGTTGTAAAATAATATCGTTCTTATGTGACCGGTTTGTCCGTCCGTCCGCCTGTACCCACTATATCTCTGCAACTATTGGTCCGATTTCAGAAATTCTTTTTGCATTGGGAAGCATGAAATATGTGAATGATGATCTTTTATATCGTTTTTTTACGATGTACAATTTCGTCGCTAGGGGCGTAAATGCAGATGATGTCGAATTCAAAAATACGTTTTATTCCACATATTTTCTTCTAAACATCCGATTGAAAAAATACTTTTATTTTTCGATTCCATTTATGACGAAGAGTATTTTAGATATAGTTACTTTTTCAAATTACGCATAGATTTTCCACTAGTCGACGTAAAAGTAAATTACATTTTTCCCGATAACTCTTCTTCTAAAACTCCGATTGGATTTTTCAAGCGGATACACCTTCTGATGGAAGATAGTTTGCATGTAATTTCAAATTTTTGGTAAAGAGTTTTTTGGCCACCAGGCGGCGTAAGAGTTAATATTTGCTTTTGAAGTATTTGCCATAAAATCTGAGCTTCTAAAATATCGATTGAAAAAAATTCTTTCGTGGACTGATGCCACTCACATCGATAAACATTTTTGGAATAGTTTCTTCTTAAAATATTCCACAGTTTTTCCGCAAGAGGGCGTGCAAGTATATCTTATTTTTGTCAATATCTCTACTTCTAGGAGTCTGATTTGAAAAATTCCTTCTTTGTTGGAAAGTGTTTCAAGTGTGACATGTTTTCATATAATTTCCCAATTTTCAATAGATTCACAGACTTACCGATAGGGACTTAAAAGTAAATTGCTTTTCCCCTATATCTCTGCTTCTAAATCTGCGATTTGAAAAATTATTTCTGCACCGGATACAGCTCCTGATGGGAAATCCTTTGCACATAATTTCTAATTTTTATAAAAATCGTTTGGCCACCAGGTGGCGTAAGTCTCAATTTCCGCTTCTGATGTATTTGCAGCAAAATATGAGCTTGTAAAATCTCGAATGAAAAAAAAGTGGTTTGTTGACCGATACTACTAATGTCGACAAACATTTTAAGAGCATTTTCTTCTTGAAATAATACATGATTTCTATGCTAGGGGCGTAGATGTATATCCTTTTTACAATATCTATACTTCTAGGAGTTCGCTTTGAAAAATTCCTTCTTTATTTTGTAGTGTTTTCCGTGTGACATGTTTTTCCTATAAATTCAAAATTTTTAAGGAAATCATAGCCTTTTCGCTTTCTACGTTATTTCTACTTCTAAAACTCCGATTTGAAAAATTCTTCCTGTATTGCATACAAGACATGATGGAAAATATCTTTCACGTAATTTCTAATGCTTGGTAATTAATGGTTTGGCCACAAGGGGCATAAGTGTTAATTTCTGCTTCTGATGTATTTGTAGCAAAATCTGGGCTCCTTAAAATTCGAATAATTTTTTTTTCTTGGACCGACCGTGCTCATATGGAAAAATCTTTTGAGAATACTTTCTTCCTAAAATATTGCATGGTTTTACCACCAGGTGACGTGCAGTCACATCTTATTTTTGTCGATACCTGTGTTTCTAAGAATCCGATTTGAAAAAAAAAAAATCTGTGATGGAGAGCGTTTCCGGTGCGAAATGTTTATCATATAAATTCATGTTTTTCTTAACGCAGAAGTCTGCAACCAAAGGGCGTAAGCTCACGATTCCGTTTACAGCAATATCTGAGGAATTAAAAACCCGATTGAAAAACTTCTTCCTTCCGTCAGATACTATTGTTGTCCATACCTGTTCCATTGACTCTAAATAGCATTGATAAATTTAATTTGCGTCAGAACGGATTCAAAACACGTGCTTATTACATCCGAAAATTCGGTGTCATCTTTCTTGTTATAATTCGTAATACACTTCGATCCAGAATTTTTTGATGGGGTTTAACTCCGGTGACTGGTGGCGAAACAAGTTGCTGAATACCTTTTTTTCCTGAAACCACTTTTGTATTACTTTAATGCAAATGCAAGGGGCATTGTTATCTTGAAAAGTAAAATTGCCGTCATGAAGTTCTCTAGATGATGGTAGCATCTTGTTTACAGATAAAGTTTTGGCCATTTTCCGTATCATCCGCAACATGGTGTTTCCCAACGCCATTCGCACACCTTCAAATCCAAAATCATGACCTTCACTGGATCCTTAAGGAGGATATAAAGGCATGTCGAACGTAAAGCTTCTGCTCATAGATGGCGCTGAAAATCGCTCGGATAATTCCTTCCCCTTTCTTGTGAGGTTCTTAGTGTCATGATCACTTTCCCTTATCAGATGAAGGATCTGTTTACAGCTCCCTGCCCTCCTTCCTCATCCCATGTTTTACAAGGGGGAAGCTCAGTACAACATTTCCTTTACAACGTCGTTTTGGGCAATTAAAACACAAGCCTTTTTTTCTGCTAACACCAATGATCCGAAAATTTGTGATATATGACAGCACAGGGGAACTGATAAATAATTCCAATTTTAACAGATAACAGTGAAGGAGGAAATTTACTTTTCTATTTTATCTTTTTTCACTATTTTTTAAGTTATATATTCATTTTTCTCTATCCGTTGGCAGTTTCACTGTTTTATACGTTCACTTTCTTACCAGTAAAGCCTGATAGCCATATGAATGTCATCCAAAAGACATCAGCAGGTTCCTTGCCAATAAACCATTTTCTTCAACCTAGATTGAATTTCTTGCCCTTTTCTGGCTATTATGTCTCTTGTGTGGAGGGTAAATTCTCTTTAGGATATAGGATGTTATGCTCAGTGTTTCTTTCAGGCATACATCCAGGGGCGATGCTCTCCGGGAAATGACCATTCACCCCCCCCCGGAGACATTTTAGGTTACCGAACCAAATTTTAATAAAATCAGGCTAAGATGAAAAAGGAAGTTCCGTTTCTTTTTGTGCTACAAATATTTATCCAATTATATTTTTTTAAATATTTGTTCAAATTGTTTTACTTATAGTTTATTTTATTAAGAAGTGTATTAGGACACATGATATTCTTCAAAATATAATAAGTGGACTAGTCGTACTTAATTGTCTAGGAATCGTGATTCAGGATCTCTTGACGTTGAATGCGTTTTAATAGATAAAAATTTCAAGCCTGCGGACCCCCCCCCCCCTCCTTTAGCTGAAAAAAGTTTGTTATTCCTGAAATGTTTGAAGAAGTAATTACTATATCATGAATGTATATAGAACTTTTCTTCAGAAGAGGGGGACGAAAAAAGGAAGTTTTTGAAATCCACCATCTGGAACAAGATTAAAATTAATGAAAAGTTGAAGAAAAATTAAAGCATTTTTTTCTAATGTAAGTTGATATATTTTTATAAAATCAAGGCATTTTTTTCTAATGTAAGTCGCGTTTTAACAAAAAAAAAATGAAACATCTTCCAGGGGGTCAAGGCCCCTGCGCCCCTGTGCTAGATATATAGTAATTACTTCTAAATATAAAATATAGTTTTTAAAATTATATATACACTGCTGAACAATTGCTAAGGACGGATCATAAACGGCTATATAGCGCATAAAAAAGTAAGTGTGGTTGGATACCAAGTGAAATAAAATAATGTCAGAATGCCAGGACATTACAAGAAAGACAATTTATTGTGCTCTGAAATCCATAAGGCTTTGGAACGTGTTCAAGGGACAAACAGGCCATTTTGTGCAGAATACGTAAACGTGAAAAATGCAATTACCGTCGGCAGGCGTTCCGGCGTAAGATGTCAATACGGGATATGGCCACCATGAAGGGCGATGCAAGATCCCACACGTCGTGTCATGCTTTGCACAACATTATCAAGCAGCTGTTGGGGTAATTTATCCCATTCCTCTGTCAGTGCACGGATGAGGGTGTCTTTGTTTATTGGAGGGCATTGGCGACCAGAAAGACTCCTCCCCAAAGCATCCCACACATTTTCAATGGGATTCAGATCTGGAGAACGTGCTGGCCATAACAGGCGTTGAATATCCTCGCTCTCAAG
The DNA here is from genome assembly GCA_039090855.1 of Macrothele yani. NCBI lineage: Eukaryota > Metazoa > Arthropoda > Arachnida > Araneae > Macrothelidae > Macrothele > Macrothele yani. The sequence continues at coordinate 125,947,995 of CM077015.1, read as the reverse complement.
ACACTCCTGGACAGCGACTGTTCGATGACATGTTGCATTGTCGTCCATGAAAATGAATCTATCACCGACAGCATCACGGAACATGCGAACATGAGGTAGCAGAACATCATTAATGTATCGTTGGCCAGTCATAGTCCCAGTTGGAAGCACATAGAAGGACGTACGGTCATTGATCATGATGCCAGCCCATACCATGACACTACATGTCGGATATCGGTCCCTTTCCTGTATGTTTGCTGGACAATATGCAGTACCACTATCACGCCACATCAGTTGTCGTCGACAATCAGACGATAGTCTGTATCTCCTCTCATCTGAGAAGAGGACAGCAGACCAGTCGTTATCAGTCCAATTACGATGTTGATGGCACCATTGCAAACGGACGGTACGGTGACCTCTGGACAATGGGATGCACACAACAGGACGGCGGGCATATAGTCCTCCTTCATGTAAACATCTGACGACAGTTTTTCAGGAGATTTGCTTGCCAGTAGCAGCCATAAACTGATTTGCTACCTCACTAGCTGTGCTGCGCCGGTGTCTTTTTGTTGATAGCACTATGTACCGATCTTCTGCAGGTGTTGTACTGCGAACACATCCTCCCCCGTGACGTTTGCTACACTCTCCATTTGTTTGAAATGATTTCCAAAGCCTTCAAACAACACTGTGGCTGACGTCGAACTCCCTGGCAACCTCTGTTATTTATCGCCCTTTTTCAATCTTGCCAATAATACGGCCACGCGTAAAATCATCTAAGTGATGTCGGGAAGACATACTGAAAATTGCAAGTTCGTCAATTGATTCTTTCCTTTTGAACTTTGCGTTTGAACAACAACGGTCAATACGCGTCAAATCATTTATATCTCTTATCAGCGCTATGACGTAACGAACAAGTTCGGCAATCCAAAATTTGCATACGCACAACACGTCTTACTGTATCCCGCACTTATGCTAATTTCCACATTTTCCTGCCTTTCATTTTATGGTTGCTATCGTTGCTATTGTCATTCGTGCTCAGCAATTGTCCGGCAGTGTACTATACCTCAGACGGTTTTTGGAACGAGTCGGCACCCAGGAGTCAGAGCCCCCTCCCCCCATTTTGTTTCGTAAAATCTACAGTTTTCAATTTAGAACCACCAAATTTGGTATACTATCTCGTGGTACTCTAACTTAGACTGTAGACGGCTTTTAGAATGGGTTGAAGCAAGGGGGGTCGCCCCTCCCCGCCCCGCACATGCAAAATTTTCCTAAAATCTACTGTTTTCAATTTAGAACCACCAAATTTGGTATAATATCTCATGGTACTTTAACTTAGAAGGTATACGGTTCTTCGAAAGGGTCGGGGCCTGGGGGGTTACAGCCCCCCACACACATTCAAAATTTTCGTAAATTCTACAGTTTTCAATTTATAACAAGCAAATTTGGTATACTATCTCATGGTACTCTAACTTAGACTGTAGACGGGTTTCGGAAGGTGTTGGAGTCAGGGGGTCCGAGCCCCCTTTACAAAAAAATTTCATAAAATCTACTGTTTTTAATTTAGAACCACCAAATTTGGCATACTATCTCATGGTACTCTAACGTAGACGGCAGACGGTTTTTAGAACGGGTCGGGGCCTTTGGGTGAACCCCTCCGCCCCCACACAAACTTTTCGTAAAATCTACAGTTTTCAATTTAGAACCACCAAATTTTGTATACTAACTCATGGTACTCTAACTTAGATTGTAGACGGGTTTTGGAAGGGGTTGGTGCCCAGGAGGTCAGAGCACCCCCATACAAAATGTTCGTAAAATCTACAGTTTTCAATTTAGAATTACCAAATTTGGTATACTATCTCATGGTACCCTAACTTAGACTGTAGACGATTTTTGGAAGGTGTTGAAGTCAGGGGGTCAGAGCCTCCATACAAAATTTTCCTAAAATCTACTGTTTTCAATTTAAAACCACGAAACTTAGTATAGTATATCATGGTACTGGAACTTAGAGGGTAGACGGTTTTGGGAAAAGGTCGAGGCTTGGGGGACACAGCCCCCCATACAAAATTTTCGCAAAATATACAGCTTTCAATTTAGAAATACCAAATTTGGTACACCATCTCATGGTACTCTAACTTAGACTGTAGACGGGTTTTGGAAGAGATTGGAGCCCGGGGGTTAGAGACCTCGATACAATACTTTCCTAAAATCTACAGTTTTCAATTTAGAACCACGAAACTTGGTATACTATCTCATGGTACTCGAACTTAGAGGGTGGGCGGTTTTTGGAAAGGGTCGGGGCTTGGGGAGACACAGCCACCCCAACAAAATTTTCGTAAAATTTGCAGTTTTTCATTTAAAACCACCAAATTTGGTATACTAACTCATGGTACTCTAACTTAGACTCTAGTCGGGTTTTGGAAGAGGTTGGAGTCAGGGGGGTCAGAGCCTCCATACAAAATTTTCCTAAAATCTACAGTGTTTAATTTAGAACTACCATATTCGGTATACTATCTCATGGCACTCTAACTTAAAGAGTAGACTGTTTTTGGAAAGTGTCGGGCCCTGGGGGGGGGCAATAGCCCCCACATAAAAATTTTTCGTAAAATCTACAGTTTTCAGTTTAGAACTACCAATTTCGGTATACTATATCATGGCACTCTAACTTAGAGGGTAGACTTTTTTTTGGAAAGATTTGGGCCTGTGTGGTCACAGCCCCCTACATACAAAATTTTCGTAAAATCTACAGTTTTCAATTTAGAACCACAAAATTTTGTATACTATCTCATGGTACTCTAACTTAGACTGTAGACGGGTTTTAGAAGGGGTCGGAGCACGGGGGTCAAAGCCACCACACACTACATTTTCGTAAAATCTACAGTTTTAAATTTAGAACCACAATAGTTTATATACTACCTTATGAAACTCTAACTTAGACTGTAGACGGTTTTTGGAAGGGGTCGCAGCACGGTGGATCAGTCGCCCTCATACAAAATTTTCGTAAAATTTACAGTTTTCAATTGTGAACCACCAAATGCGGTATATTATCTCTCGAAATACTAACTTAGACTGAAGACGGTTTTTTGGAAGAGTTGGAGTCTGGGTGTGAGAACCCCCATCATAAAGAAATTTCGTAAAATTTACAGATTTTAATTTTGAACCACCAAATTTGGTATACTATCTCATGGTACTCGACTTAGTCCGTAGACGGCTTTTGGAAGAGGTCAGGCACCGGGGTCCAGTGGCCCCCATACAAAATGTTCCTGAAATCTAAAATTTTTCAACTTAGAATCCCCAAACTTGGTTTACTATTTCTTGATACTCTAACTTAAAGTGTAGATGGTTTTTGGAAGGGGTCGGGACCCTGTGTCCAACTTGCCCCCATTCAAAATTTTCGTAAAACCTGCGGTTTTCAATTTAGAACTACGAAATTTGGTGTACTCTCATGTTACTCAAATTTGAATGGTAGACTCTTTCTGAAAGAAGTCGGGGCCCGGAGTCAAAAGGGCTTCACAAACATTTTTCCTAAAATCTACCGTTTTCAATTTAGAACCCCCAAATTTGGCTTACTATCTCATGGTACTCTAACTTAGACGGTACACTTTGTTGGAAGGGGTCGGGGCCCGGGGTGAAGGGGACCCATTCAAAATTTTAGTTGAAATTACATTTTTTACTCTTAAGATTAGTAGCCCAATTCAACACTCCAAAACTCCACCTACGGTCTAAGTTAGAGGCCGTAGATAACAATAAAATGCAAAAATATCCGGTTAATGGTGTATTACAAACACAAATTAATAAACGTTAGCTTTCACCACCAACGGGTGTCTTATCAGGCAAAAATACAATGTAATGCAAATAATGTAAATTATTTTTTGTTTCGTATTATTAAATAAACTAAATCAAAATAATTAAAATAAGGTTATTGGAAATTTACGGAAATATTTTTTCATTCATTAACTTTCACCCGCTGAACTTGGTGATTCTACAAATAAAAATATTTACCCGAGAAATACCGGGTACTTCGGCTAGTAGGAACTAAATATAATGTTACACTTTTAGTCAGGTACAAAACAATAATTATAAAGCCCTAGGCCTGGGCCTTTTTAGCAATGTTTATTCCGCCGTGCTAATTTTCATAAGGCTTGCATAGAAGTCCAAGATTTTAGCAAAGCGCTTTACTGAGGTTGAAACTATTAAGCTCAGCCTAAGCTTAGGGCTTTTTGATAGTTTTCAGTCCTCCAAGAGGATATTTATATAATTTTCATAGAATATCAAATGTAATCTGTTGAACTTTTACTCGAGCAAAACATTAATAGATACGCCCGAGGCCTAGGCATATGCATTTTTAGTAATTTTATAATACCGTGATCATATGAGGTTTGCATGGCAAATTTATTTAAGAGTGTTGCGCTTATTAAAAATTCTTTAAAAGGCCTAGGCCTAGCGGCTATTAATTAATATTCGGTGCCTAAGTGAAAGCGCAACGTTATTAACTTGATTTACTATGCAAACCTTATAAATATGAGAACAGAAATTAAAAGTTACTAAGAGTCCTTGTAAGTAATATTTTTTGACCTAGTGCAAGTGCAATTTACGAAATGTCGACAGGTCAAAATATCTAAAGTGACAATGAAATTTGGAATATTTCTTTGTTCTTTCTTTTTATTTCAGTTTTGACACTTTTATTAAGTTCCGAAAACACATATATTTCACCTGTTTTTTATATTCATTCTGCTTTTAACATAATTTATTTCCACGTTTTGGGTATTTTATTTTGTGTGGTTACATTTTTTAATGTTTTTGGCATTTCATTTTGTGTGGTTACTTGTTTCTATGTTTTGGGCTTTTTATTTTGTATGGGTATTTTTGTTATGTTTTGGTTATTTCATTTTCTGTGGTGGTTGTAATTTCGACAGGATGAAAAGGGGAAACTGTGGACAGTCACGATGCTTACTTGCTTACCTTTTTTTTCCAAATACAGCACATGTTTTTGTATTGATTTATACCACTTACTCATTAAGCGACTAGAGGTTTCTTTAAATATGAACATTGTCTCAGAGCCTTCTGTTCCCTCTACCTAGCTTTTTCTGCACAAATTATTCACACTGTGACAACGTCAATGGCTACAGTAAATGCAGCTTACATGCGTAATATAGATGCATTAAAGCAAGTTGTAAAACGAATACGAAGAGAAGACATGTCTGCGCAGCCTACGACTTTAGAAGGGATCGATGCCCCAATAGCTTTACAGGAAAGAGATGGTGCAAAATTTCTTAGCAGAGATAGCGCATTTAGAGATCAAAGAATTATTTTATTTTTAACAGAAAATAATTTACGAAAGCTTAAAGAAGCACCCCTCTGAATTATGGATGGGACATTTAAAACTTGTCCAACCCTATTTAGATAAGTATATACCAATCATTCTATGGTTGGAACGAGCGGGGGCTAGAGGTGGCTCAGCTCCCCCTACAAGGCTAGCGAGCCCCCCCCCCGGATTTTTAGGCGCTGTCAAAAATGACTTAAACTTTTATGTCGATGATTTACGTAAATTACTTTGATATTTCATCACAGGCATAAATACTTCATTCGTATACCGGACTTTTTAAAAGTTAAGTAACAGTAAAACGACGCAGTATGAATGTTACTCAAAAGAAAAATGAAATTTCGACTTTTTGAATTGTGAATTAGTTGTAACGGCTGTATTAGTAATTTTAGTGATTCTCTACTAGCGGTAAGAGTTTAAAGGAACAAGAAACGCATTTTAGGAGGCGGGTGACTTTAAATGTAGAAGAACAAGCTAAAAGAAAGTAATCAAGGGTGTAGGCGTACTTGCACTCGGAACCGGATTACAGGTAGGTCGGAAGCTTTGGGGGCTTAAGTCCCAGGCGGCATCCTTTGTAGTTTTAAGAAGACAATTGAATGTTGCCTTTCATGGCGAACGAAGCACTTTAAGACTACATCGGATCCTATTGCCGTTCGGTCTGTTCCGTGCCTTCAAAGCGAAGGTCCGTCATTATGCTGGAGGTAACAAATTCGTACATTTGTTTTGCTTTTCTTGGCGTGACACTTGCTAACACATATGGTGACGCGAAGGGGCTCTAAAGACGGAAACAAATAAAGGTGAGAAGTTCTGGAATTCTAAAGCATACAAAACACAATCTGATAGTTCTACTGAATTCAGTAGTTTTCTCATGGGAAGTTTTCTCATCAACAAAGTCTCCTCGCCCATGTTGTTTTTAACTGCCGTCTGCCGGACAGACTAGAATCTTTGTAAACAGTTGCTAAACAGATTTTTTTAACAGTTGATTTTTCCGTTAGCTGTTATCTTAAGAATTCGGCTGAAATACTTTTTTTTTCGAATTTGTATTGTGAGCTATTTTTATATGGAAAAATACATAGTAATTCGCAAGCACGCAAATTCTTCAATTTCTCCATTTACATCTTCAAAGCATTCAGTGACATTAAAGGATTCTACCCACATTTCTGGAGACAGTCAGCCACAAAAATATGTTGCTGACGATATTTCGAAATCAGGCGAAAATATCAGACAAGTGATACTTAAAAAATATCCCAAGAATTCGTCAGGAAGACGTTTTCAGAATGATTGGTTCAGGAAGTTTAAATGGGTGGAATATTCCCAATCACTGGATGCTGTTTTCTGCTATGCCTGCGGACACTTTCAGCACTGCGGCAGTAAAGAAAATGCTTTTACTGTAAATGGATTTGAAAACTGGGGAGCTGCTCCGGAAAGGGGAAAGGGATTGCATATTATAAGGATTATAAATCACGGTTATGGAAACTACGGAACTGAAGGAGTTTCAAATACAACTAATTTAAATGTTTGAAGCCATAAATGTAAAAAGTTACTGAAATCGTTCAAAACATTATAGTATGTGTCAACAGATAAAATTTATTTGATGGAGAACGTAATATACGGTTTAATAGATTAAATAATTTATTAGCTTAATAAATTCCTAAATAGAGAGAGGAATAAGATTTAATATTTTATCTAGGAACCTACGTGTTTTCTGTTTTATGTCAATCTGTCAACTTTAACTTTTAGCATGTTCGAATTAGAACTTCGTTCATTCTGCAAGTAACAGCGTTTTAGACATTCTAGGGATACACTTAAGGTGTTTAAAAAAGTTCCTTGAAAAATATAGCTGGAATTACTTAATTTTACTTCAAAATCTTTAGAAAGGAATCCATATTTTTGATTCGTTATTTGGAAAACGCTACACCCTGAAGAAGTAGTATGTGATTCATTTTTCAAAACATATAAAGGATAACACGCTTCCGAGATACATTGCAAAAAATGTCGTTACTGTAAAGTTTAACTAATATTGGAAGGACTATGCACTGAAAGAAATTTTTCATATCTTTACCCTCGAGTATTTTTTTTGAGTAAAGAAGTCATTCTTTTTGCAAAAACGAGGTCTGCCAAAATATATAAATAATTAATTCATATAATCAGCACGTAACGTTCAGAAGATGTAAAATTGAACTGAAGTAAGATGGTTCTGGATAATCTAGATTAAATTAAAATAATATAAATCATTGTTGAATGACATGTAAAGTCTTTACTGAACTGATGGATTGCATTATGACTCATTCAATATTTTGACATAGTAAACTGTGGTTCCTGAAAACCATAATCGAGACAAACATTCAAGTAAAAGCTTATTTCTTCTTGTTGTTTTGATGATAGGGACATTAGAGATGAAGAGAAATGTGATCCATCACATGTCCCTATTTCAAATGCATTTTGAATTTCTTCAAACTATAACCCTTTAAGCGGCCTATGTACCTCGACCAAATGGTAGCTAAATTATCTGCGTACCCCATATAGGAATGTTTGTATAGCAGCCGGGTTCTACAACCGCTACAGCAAAGCAATTCCTCTCCCTCTTTCATCTCCGCAGTACCGACCATAAACATGTGATTGGTGTTAAGTGCTCGCTTCTAATCCTTTATTCAATTTTTCACGATTTGAGACCAAATGGGGTAAAGGAAATTCGCGCTGGTACAAACATCATGCCACTGAGTAGAAACGTGTGACTCAAACATCTTCTCCCTCCTATATTAGGTTCGTTGCCGTTTTAGCAGGTAATCAGTCAAAGATGATTGACTGATTACCTGCTAAAACGGCAGTTTCATTATGTGGTCGGAGCGTTAAACATAATAAAACAACAGAAAGTTAAGCTTTCCATAAGGTACACCATTTACTGAGCATATATCAATCACAGTAATTTACTTAAAATTCTTTAGTGTCACTGCACTACTCTATCATTCTCTGACCGATGTGAATGTTCACGATAAAAGCGGAGTGAACTATTTCAGTTCAAGACACTTACATCTGTTAGATCATTTTCCTTTTTCTATGAAGTGTAGAAATACTTATTTCGTAGAGTATTTTATCTATGAACTTCCACTTAGGTAAAATCAAGTATTACTTACTGCATTTTAATTTCCGTGTCCATGAACTATTATATGTTATATCTTCAGATTGGCTGGATTCTAAATCATTCTTGAAGGAAACGCTGGAAGCTTTTTTTTTAAAAAAATAATTTACTGCTCTCACCATGAAGCAGGTCTGCAGCGGAGTTAAAGATTATTACAGAATATTTAGTTCATATCCTAAATCATATTCGCGTAACCAACATTAACTAATGGCATATGTCTTCTGTTTCCTATCGCAGATGATATAATTGAAGATTTCAGGTATGATTTTCATTGCCTGAATTTTAGAATCAGAAAAGGATCAGGTGATTCCTTTGATATCGTATACCTACTTTTTACAGGAAGTAATCGTAATATTAAAAACAAGCAATAACCTTTCTTTGAAAAGGAAACAAAGAAAAATGTAATGCAGTCATGTAAGTTCATTTGGAATTTCCAAGGATGCCAGTTGTTCCTAAAATGAAGCAGATATCGCGCGTATCCATTATTATCCCTATTTGGAAGCATTTCAAGAATAATGGTTTCCTGGACTAAATGCTTGAAACAACTTAAGCCTAAAATTCGAAAATGTTATTATTAGGACTAAACCCACTGTTGGGAATACACCAAAAATATTATTGCGAACGGAGCCCTTATTTAAAGCCAGCACTTCTTGCTACAACGTTGCAGCGACACACAATGCCGGTTGGAGATAAACAAGTTACATTCATGCCTGCTGTTAAACGCACCTCTATTGCGGTTTTAGGTAAACACGGCTGAATAGGCGGATTGGAATGTCGGCAGATAATCGATGAGAGAAAAAAGGGGTCCTTCATCTCTGTCAATACAAAATATCTGGGTTTTCTCTTTGGGATTTTTGAATGTGTGTATCAAGCATTTTAAAACATCGAAAACATCCGCAGTTTTTGTGGGAAATGTCACAACAACGAGCAGTAGGTGTTGCAGTTGAAAGCCACCACTTCCCTACTACAACATCGGAATGGAGGGCAAAAATCTGGAGAATAATTTCAGAGTTCAACAACGGAGAATCAATGAATGTTTTCTTCAATCACGATTTGACGTGCGATGATATGCCGATATCTACATTGAGTGCATTTGTAAAAATTATGTCAACTGACTGTGAGCCTGCTGTGGACGAACGATCATGACCATTAGACCGCAGAAGACCAGGAAAGGATACCTCTTTTTGCTGATCAGAGATCCCTGGTAAATACAGCAACATGCCAATGGGAGCTAACGTGCAAAGCCTAGACCACCAGAAACCATGATGCCAAGGAGGAAGTGCGATGACCTGAGGCTTGTCTACATTAGCCGGCTCCTATTTCAACTATTTTTCGCAATTAGCCCCCACACAGGGTTGTGCTAAACTTCTCGCTGGCAACCTGACGCTTTTCGCGGCAAATAATTTCACTCACAGCAGGATATCTTCTTTCAGCAGGGCAGCTCTCTATCTCTTCACGCACACTTGCCAAACTACTGGATGGAGGAGTATTTAAGTTTTTTCATAACATTTGAATGACACCTCACTCTCCTAATTTGAAACCACGTGATACTTTGTGAAACGAAGTGCATTGATTAATTCCAGTGGCGGCTTTTCAGGTGAAGTAGGTGAAGTGCCTCTTCATCTATTTTACTTAAAATAAAGTTTTATTCAGTATTTTGTATAATATATTCTTTTTTACCTCTATTTTGTTACAAAGCACTCAAAATTTTGATTAGATATCAATTCACATAGCGCGTTCAATTCGGAAAACAAGTCCTCATACGCAAAACAGTGTAAGTGAAGAGCCGAAATGAAAAACCTTGGAAGCCTTCGTGGTTACCGAGTTGCTGTGCAAGTGAAGAGCCGAAATGAAAAACCTTGGAAGGTTGACTTCGCGGTTGCCGAGTGGCTATATTAACCGCGAAGTCAACCTCACCTATCTGGCGCGCAAGTGAAGTGTTTTAGCTTTCGGCGCCGAAGCCCTGCGGATGGATTCGTGACCATCGAAGGAGAACGCGGTAAAACGGGACGGTTTACCCAGGGTATCTTGCAATCCCCTAGGGCTTTTTCCTTGCGGGGTTGTGTGGTACATCCTTTCCGAAAGGGATTTGTTTTTCGTGCTTTGTGATTATTTGTCAAAACGTTTAGCTGGTAGTGTAGTTCCGTGTACGGTTTGACAGCTAGTGATAGTTTTAATTAAAGTATGTATCCTGTGAACGACATTGTTTGTAATTTATTACAAACTCCATTTATTCGGTGGAAAGATGAAGATAAAAGAGACATTTTATTTCAAGGACGACCGACGGATTCACTGACAATTGTTGCCAAAAAAGAAATCAAGAAGAGCGGTAAACCTTACAATATTAATTTTAAAAATTGTTCGTTTACTGAATATAAATGACTTTTTAGTACTTCTGTGTAACAAAAATTATTTTGTTGGTCCTGCTTACTTTTTAGTAATAAACATTCGGCGTGGAATAAAGACGGATTCTCAGATTTATTAAATATAACACGCTCACTTCATTAACATCATGATTCTAACGAAAACCTGAAACGCGAGTTAATGCTAAGGAATTTTGAAAAAATCAGAACACCATTGCCGTTGCCCTGAGGAAGAATGCTAGGCTTTTGAAAATGCATTTCAACGAAAGCGTTCGTTTAAACAGAGTTTTCCTGCAGACAGTGATTGATGCAGTATTTTATATAACCAAATAAGAACTAGGATTCCGTGGCCAAGACAAAAGCATGGACTCGATAAATCGTGGACATTTCATGGAATTACTTTCATTGTTGATATCAAGAAGTCCTTTAGGAATTCAAAATCAATACGAAAAGATAAAAAATGTATTCACAGGTTACTCAAAAACTATTCAAAAAGGAATTAACTGAATGTATTTCTGAATATTTAAACGATCACGTTAAAAATGAAATGAATGAAGTTCAATGCTTTTCTATTCAAGTAGATGACACCACAGACATAAATCAGACTTCTCAGTGCTCTTTAACACTAAGATTTGTTGATTCGGAAGGTGCATTGGTTGAGCGATTTTTGGGTTTCCACGACGTGAGTGGCGATTGAACGTCTGAAGCTTTATACAAAATACTAGACAATTTTTTGGAACAATTCAATTATCAACACAAATTAATAAGACAATGTTACAATGGGGTCAAGTGTAATGTCTGGACACTTGAATGGGCTCCAGAAAAAATCAAGGATAAAGCTTCTCAATCTGTTTTTGTTCATTGCTTAGCATATCGTTTGAACCTTGTATTACCGCAGAGTTTTTCTAAAATTTCAAAGCGTCTAATATTTTATGCAAGCCTCAGTGGAATTTTTTCGTTTTTTCACCACCACGACTAACTGGGAATATCAACTGTAACTGTTACTTCTCAAGGCTCTGTCACTTGGGCGATCTCCACGGGGATTCGTGTACAAGACAAATGCCACTTTTCGTCGCTAGAGGGTGCAAACTTCGAGCCCAGTTAATGTTTTTTTTTTCGGCTGATCGTAATTAGTTTTCCATGCGCCTTCCTGTTCAAACTGCATTATATCGAGGTAAATCGAGTCTGTTTTAATCTATTTTCATGAAGTTAATCATTCAGTTAAGCAACTGTATGAACGCAAAAAAAAGGGCAGAATTTATTTTATAGTTTATGTCGTACTCAAATTGCAAAAGTTTTCTTGATTGCATTCAGTAGCTACCATGATGTACTGCTGTGAACCTTATTGTAACTATAAAAGGGGAAAACCAAAGGTTATTGAGTATCTTCGGTTATTGTGTGGCCAAGTCACACAAAAACAGAACAATAACCTTAGACCCAGGGGCGAGTTTCTGATTCGGAAAGTTTGGAATTGCAAGATTTCTGAGTCGGCGCTTCAGTTAGGTTTATCGGTTCGATCACACACACTGTTTGGGCGATGTTTCCTATTGCAATTTCGTTTCAATTTGATTATTTCTGATACATTTTTTATCTGATGGCCATAATTTGAATGTTTTTTCTCTATGTTTATCGCGTACCTTCGCCACATGATTTGGAGACTTTGTGATTGTGATTCTTCTGGTTTGGATTTTGAAAAATAGGTAAGCCGTTTATTACTTAAACATCCAGTATAAATTAGAGTTTTTATGTAGTCAATGCTGTATTTCGAGAAAATAGTTGCTTCAGGAAAAGTATTGTTTACGTTTCTATACTTTGAAATTCCGAAAAAACTTTATTTTCTCACATTTAACAACAAAAGTGCTCGATTTGTTTCACATTTTGAGAAAATATGACTTCATGGGAAATTTCCAGAGAAAAAAGTCCCTAAAAAGTTTTTTCTGAGACATTCTGAATTCCTGCCAAGCCAGACTTGTTTCACTAGTAATATAATTTTAGACTGTTAAAGTAAATCTTCCAATCGTTAAAATTACAGACACTCGAGGGGAGGAAGAGAATGCTAGTGAGATATTTTCTGTAACCGCCTTGGGTGTGGATACACTGCAATCCAATATGGTATATAGTATTTGGACACTGCAATCAAAAATAAAACTAAGCACTCATATTAGAGATCTACTTTTTAAAATTTCGCACAATATTATCCCGACAAGGAAATGGTTCTATCGAATTAAACTAATATCCAGTCCTAACTCTAACAACTGTGGCTGAGAAGAAACTCTTCAACATTTATTTATAGATTGCGTATTTGAAGAATAGATCTTGAAGTGTTTACAACCATACTTAAATTATAGACATAAATTTACTGCACACCATTTTGTACCATGTACCTCTAGACTGCTCTGAATCTAAGAACCTAACAATTCATTATTTAATAGCAATAACAAAACGTAATATATGGAAAAATCGAAATGCCTTATCTTACGAACAAAAATAAAAAAAATACGGAGCAGATTAAATTAGCTATTAAATGTGATCTCAGAAGAATACTGGAGTTTGAAACCAGAATGTTTAGAGCTCACAAAGCTTTAAATAAATGGAAAGTATTTGCACCAGTATTATATAAAAAAGAACCAAAGTACTAAATAAATAAATAGAATAAAGCATTTGAAATATTAATGGTAAAAATGTGAAATATATTAAAACTGAAAGGTATAAATTAGTAAACTAAACTTATAAACACATATAATTTTTGTTCCAAATATGTTTTGGGTATTTTGTCGGAAACATTAAAAAATAATTATAAAATCAATGTTGACCATAGCATTAGGATTTCAATAATTTACTGAATGATAGTATATTTTATTCACTGAAATATCTAACCATAATGGAATACCGTACATAAAAAATAAATGAATTTGTAATAATATAATTAAAGAAAGACTGGATCCATTGCTGTTTTTCCATCTTATCTTTAGTATTTCTTGTACTATTGTGTAACAACACTTTCCTATTCTTTCATGTTTTAAAAGAAATGTTCTTTTGTCTACTCTAATTTTTGCCATTTTTTTTACCTGGTATGCCTTTAACATTTTTTAAATCTAGTATGCCTCTTACGAAGTATATGTAGAGTGTTCAAAAAGGTGATTTCTAAATAAAATGTATACTTCCTGTAACAAGCGGAAACACTTGTGCAGGCTCCCACCCTCTCAGTTGGGTGTCTGCTCTGTCTGGAATTGTGAGAAAATGACAATTTTTAAAGGATCCTCTAATAATAATAATAATAATAATAATAATAATAATAATGAAAGTATCCACTAAGCATCTTAATTTACTAAAAGGATGTATTAATGTCTGTTTAAATGGAACAATAAATTAAAATAATAATAGATTCCTAAACAATACGTTATAAACTTTTTTCTTTAACATTCTGCGTAAGAGAGTCAAGTAAATTTCCCAAGTTTCCCATCACCATTGTTTTAATGAGAAGCCAATATCAGAATTTTGAATTGTATACCAACAGTAATTCTTGTATATCAACAGTAATTCAGTTCCACATTTCCGGATATACAGTTTTAATGTTTGTTTTTTCATGTGTATACGAACTACACATTTAACAACTTTTAAACTACAAAAATTTGGTTGATTAATATATATTTTAATGTAATAAAAAAAAACAATCTTCTGCGAGAGTTCGATACTGTTGTGGTAATTACAAATTAGTTTATCTCATCTATCCATATCTTTACTCCATCCCATGGAACACTGGGCTAGCTAGCTCTTATGTAAAATTACGAATTCGTTGTTTTTTTAGCAGCTGAAGAAATTTAATAACAAGACAAATGAAATGACTCCTAATCTAACGCTTGTTTATTGACATGTCAAAATATTCCACACAAGACACTACGAAACGAATGGATGAGATTCCGCACCCACGAAATGTCAGATGGAAATTTTCCCGATAAGAATCGATAGAGGTCGGCGCTCAGCGCTACGGTGGCAAAATTATGAAACACTACCTGTACGTTGACGGATAAGGAGTAACGGAGCCTTGTGCAGTAGCACCAATAGCTGATGATCCCAGTTAGCCTTGTCACCGCTCAGTAAAACGATCTTATACACTCACATCTACAGCCACAATACGCATACCAACCATAGCAGAAACTCGTTGGTCCTCCACAACGAAGTTAGTAAGTGTAAGTGTTGAAGATTGGTATAAATTGAAGGAAGTATTCGAATTTCTGACAAATAGTGAGCAATCAGACAAAAAACCAATTCAACTTGCAAAGGGGTTTTTAAACGATATGAACCCTTCTGAATTTACATTTTTGGCAATAGTATTTGATGCAATTTTTGGCCACACCGATCTATAATTCGAAATTTTGCAAAAAAAGTCACTAGACCTAAACTACTGTGTAACTGAAATTAAAAACACTCCTGAATTTTTGAAGTATTCTAAACACTGAAAAAACTAGCAAAATCACAGAAATTAGCAGATCTAAACGGGAATATGCTGCTCTTAAACAAGAAACAATTTTTCAAAATTATAAACAATGGTATTTTGAAATTTTAGACCTTATTCTTATGGACATGGATATAAGATTTCAAGACTGTGAAAACATTCAATGTGTTTGTCTTGCTGACACAACCAAATTCGAACAATTTAATTGAAGCTTTCCCTCTCACGCTTTTGAAAACTACAACATTTTTACCGAAAAATATTTACTAAACTCCAGCGCCTTAAAAATGAACTGAGTCTTGTATATGCCATCGAAACATTAAGGAATATATCGACTAAAAAACGTCTTCGAGTGCTTCATGAAGATAAAGGTATTTTTACAGAAGCTTATAAATTGGTCGCCCTCATTTTAACCATTCCATCTACAAGTGTGTCAGTGGAAATAAGTTTTTCTTGCCCTAAAAGAATACAAACTTGCTCAAGAATTACTATTTCTCAAGATAGAATTGCTTCTTTGGCAAATATTTCTATTCAGAAAGATATTTTATTGATGATCACGAAGAAACAACCATTCTCTTACGACATAATCGACAAATTTGCAGCTTTAAAAGAAAGAAGAATTGATCTAATATACAAAAAATAGGTAAGTCCTCAAATAGGTAGATTTTCATTGAAGACAGTAGATACCTTTTCATATTGCTCTTGTAGTTCTTCACCTATTTTTTTCAACCACTACCCGCCACTGATGTACTCCTCCTTGAAACATACCAAGGCACATGTCAACTGTTTAAATCATCTCTCTTGAAATCAGTGAACCCAGTAAAATTCCAAATTTAGTAACGAATGGTAGAATTCATGCCTCTACGGGCATAATAAATTTTCTTTCAGTGTATAAGTACTCTGCATTTCTGTTAACTAGATTTGGTATTTTCGGTATTGCATTATTCGCAGTTGAAATTTTGTAATGTATCATGAAGCCAACGTCATATTCCTTACTTACGGTGAGCATGTGCACTAGTTTTTCTTTCTGTCTTAAGAATTGCTAGAATGCAGTGACCTACAAAATATTCTCCGACCTTCATAGTAAACTTTGAAACAGCATTAAGCCGACGACCGCATACCTCTACTTACGACACTATTGTTTCACATTTTTAGTACGTTATTGCTTTTAGCACCTTAACTAAAAAAGACTTACAAAGGCTGCAGACAACTCAAGGCAGCATGGAGAGGTGCATGTTCGTTGTAACCAGGAGAGATAAGAAGAGGAACTCGCTGATCCGAAAAATGACAAGAGTGGAAGACATCATGATCAGAGTTAAATCCCTGAAATGGCAATCGGCTGGGCATACTGCCAGAAGGACAGACCATCGATGGACAACCGAAATTTTAGATTGGATTACAAGGGACAGGAAAAGACCCAGAAGAAGACCACATGGGAGATGGGTGGATGAAATTCGAAAGTATGCGGGAGTGACATGGAGGAAACTGGCACAAGACAGACCGTTGTGGAGGAAACTTGGGGAGACCTTCGTCCAGCAGTGGATTGATAATGGTTGACAATGATGATGATGATGATGATTGCTTTTAACACGAAAAATGACCTTTTCTTCATTTTGTAAAAATAATTTCAATAGATGAAATTCACATCAAGGATCACATTCGCAAATATTTCCCATATTGGAACACACATTGGTTTTGAACAAAACACTTAATTTTTCGACAAAATAAAAATTTAATAGAAAAGGAATAGAACATTTCTTTGAAGATATAGCGTGACCTTTACCTATAGTAGTTAAACACTTTTTATTTTCGTACTGTCATTGAATGGCTATATTGCACAGATTATTGGTAAATCTACCCGAGATAGAGATTTGAATGAAAATAAGACAAAATTACATTACGAAAATTATGTGGATTTTAGGGGAAATTCTAAATTCTGTTTTTTAAAATTTAAAAACAAAAATCATACCTTCAAAGGTGTACTGAACCTGTTATTTGGAACGATATTCCATGCATACATAAACGTTTGTGTGTTATGATTATAATTTTAAAGAAAAACAAAATACTAAACCTGATTAATACCTACAAGACAAAGATTTGCATTTTGTGCTCGGTATACCGGACTAATTCTGACCTTAGCTACGTATAATGGACGCTCCCTATCTTCTGATTCAAGGCTACTTAAATTGGAAGAGGTACTACAAAGGATCAAGTGGGACATCGTCGGGCTAAGTGAGGTAAGGAGAAAAGGAGATCTCATTGAACTGAAAAGTGTACATCTCTTCTACTATCGTGGGACAGATACTAGCAGAACTAGTGGTGTTGGATTTATAATAAACAAAAAACTGAAGGATAGAGTTGTAGAAGTTGAAAGTTCCTCTGACAGAGCTGCACGACTCGTTATCCAACTCTCGAGAAGATACCAGGCTCAGATTATTCAAACTTACGCACCCACCAGAAGTCATCCTGAAGAAGAAATTGAAGAATTTTATGAGGAAATTCGTCATCTAAATAATAAAGGTAAGCAGCACGTGATGATAATTATGGGAGATTTCAATGCAAAAATAGGGCAACGGCAACAGAATGAAACTTCAGTAGGTAAATTCGTTCACGGCAACAGAAAGCATCGTGGAAATACTCTCATTAAGTTTGCAGAGGCAGAAGGGTTTTTCACCTTGAACTCCTTTTTCAAGAAAAAGCCACACAGGAAATGGACATGAAAGCATCCAAATGGGACGACAAGTGAAATTGATTTTATTATGTGTAACAAAAAATTCATCAAAAAAGACTACAGTGTGCTAAACAAGTTCAAGACGGGCAGTGACCATAGATTGGTGAGATGTAAGAATCACCTCAACACTAAATTCGAATGTGGCAAGCTCATAAGACAAACAAAATGTATTGACATAACCAACCTTAAAAAACACCATAACACCTTCAAGTTGGACCTGAAGAACAGATTCTCTGCTTTAGAACGCCTAACATCAGTAGAAGTGGATATTTCTGAAGATAACAGAAAAGTAACCAAAGCTCTTATGGAAACAGCAACAAAATTAGCTGGGTCTAAGAACAAGTTGCATGTGAACAAATTACCAGGGTAAACCAAAATCTTGATGCAAAAAAGAAGAGAGATGAGGACAACTAAAGAAGATGTGACTTCCAAAGTGGAATATATAGAGCTATGCAAGACAGTACGAAAAAGTATCACTGAAGACGTAAGGAAATCAACTGTGAACTAGTGAGGAAAGCAATTGAAAACAACCAAAGCCTAAAGATAGCAAAGGGACATCTCAGTAAGGGAAGAAAACAGATTATGACACTGAGAAAAGAAGACGGTTCTGTAACAAGAAATAGAGGCAAACGTTTGACAAGAGTGAAAGATTTCTACTCCAAAATATATATGAAATAGTTGATACATGTACTACAGACATCATGAAAGGTACGAGAGTTCTTCCAGTCCTCCCAGCCAAAGTTGCACATGAAATCAAGAACATGAAGCGCAGAAAAGCTCCAGGAGAAGAAGGAATTACTGTAGACATCATACAAGAAGCAAGTGGAAAAATTGAAACAGTACTTGCCCAAATTTTCACTCGAGGCCTTAATGAAGGGAAGATTCCTGAGGATTGGTACAACGCTACAATGATCCTGCCACATAAAAAAGGTGACATTGAGGATTTCAGGAACTACAGACCTACCAGCCTTCTATCAGTGGTTTATAAAATCTTCACTAAAGTTCTTTCACACCGCTTGAAAGTAACAATGGACATGGCTCAACCGAGAGAACAAGCTGAATTCAGCAGAGGCTATGGCACAATAGATCATATCCACGTACTGAGAGAACTAATTGAAAGAGCGTGGGAATATGAACTTCCATTGTGCATGGCTTTTAGCAATAGTGAAAAAGCCTTTGATTCGGTGAAACCATCAGCAGTTACAATGGCTCTGAAATCCTGCGGTATGGAAGATGCATACATTAATATTATTAATAACATCTATTAAAATGCAAGTGAAAAGATTCGGCTGTTTGAAAATACAACACACACACAAATTGGAACGGGAGTCAGACAACGTGACACCATACCTCCGAAGCTCTTTAATGCTACATTGGAAAATATCATTCAATCACTGAACTGGGAAAAAAAGTGAAAAAAGATTAATGGAGATTATCTAACCCACGTTTGTTTTGCTGATGACATAGTCATTTTAGCAACTACCCCATCAGAGCTGCAGATAATGATCCAGGAACTTGCTGACAAGAGTAAAGAAGTGGGATTAAAAATAAACTTTCATAAGACAAAAGTGATGTTAAATGCTTTTAGAAGAAATGAAGATGTATCGATTGATGGAAAAAAACTGGAGATAACAGACACGTACGTTTATCTTGGACAGCAGATATCAAGTGAGGGTCACGTTGACGAAGAAATTAATCGGCGTACAAAACTTGCCTGGAGAGCTTTTCGAAGAAATAGCATAGTTTTCAAGAGCAATATTCGATTATGTCTTAAAAGAAAAGTGTTTGATCAATGCTTCCTTCCAGTGCTTACGTATGGGGCAGAGACGTGGACCTTAACTAAAAGAGACATACAAAGGCTGCAGACAACTCAAGGCAGCATTGAGAGGTGCATGCTTGGTGTAACCAGGAGATATAGAAGAAGAACTCGTGGATCCGAAAAATGACAATAGTGGAAAAGATCGTGATCAGAGTTAAATCCCTGAAATAGCAATGGGCTGGACATACTGCCAGAAGGACAGACCATCGGTGGACAGCCGAAATTTTAGATTGGATTCCAAGGGACAGGAAAAGACTCAGAAGAAGACCACACGGGAGATGGGTGGATGAAATTCGAAAGTATGCGGGAGTAACATGGAGGAGACTGGCGCAAGACAGATCTTTGTGGGACTAACTTGGGGAGACCTTCGTCCAGCAGTGGATTGATAATGGTTGAAAATGATGATGATGATGATTTCTAGCTACTTTAATGTTAAGCATTGAAAAAATGCAAACACCTTGTCAGTTCTTTTCTCTTATAAAACGCATTCATTCCTAACATGTACAAAATAACGAAACCTTCAAATCTCTTTTCGTGAATATTTTGTTTCGATTGTTTATTCGGAAAAACTAGGTATATATATTATACTAGATGTAAACAGTATGTCAAGAATCAGTACTGATCCTAAATCCTTAAAATGTTTTTAAGAGCGTATGCATTTATCCGAGCGCTATAACCTCAGACGTATCTTATTTCATTCCCAAACAATGAGGAAATATGGAATTTTAGTTCCTTATAATTTAGGTTCTGAAGAAGAAATGCCGTGAAAAATCACAAGCTGCGTTATAGCTGTGTTTATTGTCTGTTAACCCCATGACTAGTGCAGGCTCCTCTATTGGTGCACATGAGCACGTGAACGCCCAAAACAGAAAAAGAGAAAACGAAAGAAAGAAATTAAAATATAACAAGTTAATTGAAATAAAACAGTAAACACGTTTCTTGGTTTTGCCAATTTCGGGACAAGCTCCCGCCCGTCCCCCTCTAAATACCCTGGCAAGACGCGACTGTAATTGTATAAAATTCGAAAGTTAGCAGCACAGATCGGCAGGCCTTACATCGATCACACGTGCAATAGAAGAAACTACTTGAAAACCAGTTTGTCCGGTGGGAAGAGGAGGCACGGGTGTGAGGAATACACGCCACTCAAAAGCTTTCAATTTGCAAAGCGCACAGTCTTCAGTGTGTGTGTGGCAGTTGAATTGGCAGTTTGTTATTCGTCCGGATTCTCTTTTGGTTTGCGGTAACAAATGGTTAATGTAGTTGTTCATCAGTTACTAATATGTTTATTAGTTTTTATAGGTTAGTTTTATTGTTGTGTGTAAGAACATGTGTAAACAGGTAATATGTAACTTAGTAAAATCAGTGTTTCTGAGCTAAAGCAATTACATTTTTCAACGTTGCCGTTGGAAAGAAAAATTGAAATTAAAATGCTTAGGCAAACACCTAAGCTTAAGCTGATCCAGGTGACAAAATGTAAAACTAGAGATTTCAAAAGGGAATTCAAACCCGACGTATATGAGAAATATCCATGGATCTGTGGATGTGAATTAACTAACAGTCTCTTTTGTTTTCACTGTCTCCTGTTTTTAAAACAAAGTGGTGATTCAAGTTGGGTGAGTTACGGTGTTGCTGATTTATCACATCTAACTCAAAAAACAAATAAACATCACTGCTCCCAATCACACTTAAACTCCACATTAGAGTTTAGTTTGTGGGAAAGGTTGATATTCGTCAGAAGCTTGACAGTGCATTTCGTTCGAATGTTAGAAAACACAATGAGCAAGTAACCAAAAATCGTTATGTTCTTTCCAAAATTATTGACTGTATTCTGTTTTGCGGCGCATTTTGAGCTCGCACTTCGAGGACATGATGAACGCGATGATTCATTAAATCCAGGCGTTTTCACGGGTCTTATAAACTTCTCAGCAGAACTTGATGCATCTTTAACAGACCATCTCACTAATGCCACAGTTTTTAAAGGAACATCAAAAGAAATTCAAAACGATTTATTAGACTGTATGCTCACTGTTTGCCAACTCCATATAACAAATGAAATCTCAAAAGCAAGTTTTGTAGCTGTGATAGCAGATGAAACTACTGATGTGTCATCTCCTTCCCAATTGGTGGTCTTGTTTCGATACATTGTAGGTAACAGGCAACCAGTTGAGAGATTCTGGTAATTCTCTTATCACCCTGGACATGATGCAAAACCTATCGCTATATGCATTCAAGCAAGTTTGGAAAAAGTTGTAGACAAAGCAGACAAATTGATATCCCAGAACTACGACGGTACAAACGTGATGAGTGGTCAGTCACCACGCAGGTGTTAAGGTTATTATTAAACGTACCTACACGAATGCACATTTTGTTCCTTGCTACGAACATCAGCTCAGTTTGATTGTCGGCCAAGCAACCAGTCAGACTCAACAAGTTCGAGTATTTTTTTCCAACCTAAGTGACATTACTAACTTTTTTAGTAACTCTCCACAGAGGATTGCTATTGTAGATGAAACAAGTCAGAAAAAGGATACCTCATGGTTCCGCCACCAGGCAGAATTTCAAGAGTCGAACCATCAATACAGTGTACGAATACCGGGAAGAATTAACTGAATGCATGGAAAAAATAGAGTCACCATCGAATAAAGCTGTAATAATAAATCAAGCAGGGGCTTTTCGGCGTATGTTGGAAGACTCGGTATTTGTGTTTTGGCTTACAGTTTTTCACAATATTATGCCACATGTGGATGTGTTATACAACCAGCTTCAGGAAACACTAACTGATGCAGTACTCATTCGAAAGCATGTAAACACTTTCAAGCAGTCAATGGAAAAAAGAAAGGAAAAGAATGGAGACAGTGACCATGAAGATATCAGAAACAGAGGAAACATAAAAGAAAAGGAAGGGAGAAAATGTTTACATAAATAAAACTGTTGTAGATAAAGAGATATGTGATGTTATCACAAATCAAGTGAAATATTTTCTTTAATAACTCACTGCTCTGCTGTTTCTGTCCTCCAAGCTGAAAAATTTCAGGAGTATGAGAAAAAGTTTCCAAATCAGCAGGTTGAGCAAACAGCAGATGTTTATCCCATGTTACAGAAGGATAGCCTGAAAACTGAAATAGAAGTAATCTACAGAATATCAGATTTCAGAAATACGAATGGTGCCATTAGTCTTCTATAGTTCGTTACAGAAAATAACTTGCACACTACGTTCTAGGAGACCTGCAAACTGTTTCGAATTATTTCTGCTATTCCAATGACAACTGCTGAGGCCGAGAAATGCTTCTCAATTTTAAAACGAGTTAAGACATTTTTAAGAAGCATCGTGAGTGAGGACATACTGAGAGCTCTAGCCATGCTCTCAATTGAAAAAAAAACATGATAAATGACATACCTAAATTCAACGAAAATGTCATTAATTTGTTTGCCTCAAAAAGAGACACGCGGATTGACTTAATTTACAAAAATTGCACTTGAGAAATAAACATTCCCTTTGAATGCTTACCTTTGAAGTATATTGTAAGCACTATTGCAATAGACTCTCTTTTTGTATAAAGTCGAATGTTACAGGTTTTCTACGTATGAGTGCATGTTTCTTGCTTTTAGTTGCATTGCTTTTTTTTACTTGTAGAAACAGAAGTGCATTTTAACCTGCACGTTATGTCGTAACTAAAAATTTGACTTTTACAATTTATGTATTGTGAACCCCCATGTGAATAACCCACGAGCCGCCAATGCCCATGACCAACTTTTTCACAGATGATTCATTAAACACATTTAAGATTCAGAATATTTGATTCTGTATCATTCAGTTTATTTGGGTAATTGGTATAGCAGACGTGACTCACCAAAATGTCATGGGACCATAATGCCAGTTCTACTAGAAACACAGGGAACTTCAAACTAGGTATTTCAGCTTTAGAAAAGTGAATAGAACACAAAATTTCACTGAATGCATAGCTACGGTTTACCACTGATATAAGTAGTTTGTATCCTGCATCAATGCAAGATGATTTTTTTAACTGGAAGTTTAACGATTCAATTTAAAAAATCACCGCTAGCAAATCATCGCGCTATACGCAGTCTCCCGTCCCTAATGTAGGGCCACATGTTCCAGCGAAGGGAGAGAGTCAGTGCCGTTAGACCATGCCTCACCGGGATTCGAACTCGGCCTCATCTCGGAAAAATGATCAGAAGCTGTCGCTTCGACCACTGCGCCACCGAGGTGGCGATGATTTTAGATCAAATAAGCAATTATTACGAATTTTTACATAATTTTTCACAAGAAAGAAATTAAAACTTGGTCTCCCAGCAAGAAGAAAATGACCAGAATAGGCAAAAAATTAAGTTGAAACAGACATCAGGGGAAAAGTGTGTGGAGATCAGTTTTTCCCCTTACTGTTGCCTGTCAGATTTTTAATGATTTATTCCATAGATAGAAAGAATCAAACGCAAAACTCGCAGCATTTACAGCAGTTCATTTTTTCTAAATGCAAAATTCAGTCAATAAAATGTGACGAGAACCCGAAGAAATGTTCTTCAACTAGACTAAATAACTAAGAATTGCCCTCTGCTGGCATGTACTACACAGATCGAAATTCGACATACACATGTATGACCGGAAAAAATAGCACGAAAGTCATTAGTTTGTAAAAATGGATACATAAATTTTACTATATGTTTTCATGTTTATTTAATGTCGAATGGAAAGAATTCTTATACTTCAAGATTTTCAAAGGCATTTTCGAATGCAGATGAGAGGGAAGCTAAGTAATAACTCCTAGGCTCTAGTTCACTAAGAGAAGATAAGTGCATGGTTGTGTCGCATGCAGCTTCAGAATCATTAGCATAATAGTTTCTGTTCTCTTCAAAAAATAAAAGTGCCGTCTCGCGGTTCATAGGAAAAGAGGCAAGTATGGGAGCATGCACGGTGGAAGTATACAGATCCACAAATTCCAGTAATGCATCTTCTAATTGCTTATGTAATTTGCTGATTATAATATAACGTGCTGATTACCTTGAGATCACAAGCACAATATAACTCATATTAAAAGCTAGACCGACTCTACGAGTACTGACTAATCTCATGTGAACAAATAATTTTTTTTAGGAACTTCGTGAAATTTGAAACACAAAATAAGAATGATTTTTAATAATGCTTATTTATTTTATATTTCGAATGTGAAATAAATTTGCACGATTAGAAATTAACAACGGAAATTATCAGATTGTGGAAATGATAGACAAATAAAGCCATAATATGAACTTCCATAATTTTAAAAACATCTGTAATAAAAACGCATAAGCAAGTGAAGAAATATAGATAGGTATGTAAATTATTTTGATTGTTAATTCTAAATAAACAAGGCTTTAACTTCTTACCCTGCAATTCTACAATGTGCGCTATAGGAACTACCAAAGCCAGAATATCCAATTCTGGAAGAATGGATAACTTGTGGATAAGTATCGAAGTATTATGTATCAAAACATTTTTACCTATACCAAAGCTTGGTTTGTAGATTTTTCCTCATTTCAGAATTAATACACTACACGAATAAAGAAAAAATTGGCGAACGAATTCATACCGTTACCAGATTTTTTGAAATTTCTGGATCCATATCGTGATGGGTTCCTTGTAAGAGAGTAAACCCATAGAACCATCATATACGTGTCATAAGGTCACCGAACGCGCCTTTTTCTCTAATTATTCCTTTTTTAACTGAATATTTCCTTTATATTCTTTGTTTTGAATCAGTAAATTAAGCCATTCACAAAGCTTTAAGGAAGGAATCTTTATTGAAACAAATTATGGTATGAGCAAATCAGTAAGCAAAAATGATATTGCCGTTCTGCTTGTTAAACACAAAAATGCACTGAAATATATTTGAAAACGTAAACTATCGTTGTACACGGATCTTTTACCGATTGTTGTATGAGGTTCTTTTAAGGTGCGTATGAGATTTTTTATCATGTCATTAAAATAATTACGTGTTTGTTAACAGATATTCGGAACTATATATATTTAGTAAATCAGGATCCCATGAAGACACATTTATATCTCTCTTAACATTTTCAACAGAGATGAGAAATATCGAATTAGTGATTGCATCAGGTTAAAAGGAATGTCCACTGAAGTCCTATCAATTTACCAACCACTATGCTATTCAGAAAAGAAAATATTTAAATTACTGGTCACGAAATTTTTTTTTCAAGAATTACCTTCTGTTTCCTACGGCGACCATCAGTGAGTGGCCGTTTTTGCTGACCAATGTTGGATTCCAAGCGAAACAGCTGTCCATTTCGCAGAAATATTCTGAAAAGAAGTTTATCTTAGGACTACACACAAGTGTTACAGGCAAAGAGTTATACATTATTTTATGTTTATATCGGTTTTAGAAACTAAATTTCATGATACCGTTCATCTACCATTTAAAGCTAAATTCTTGAATCTTAAATCTATACATACAGTCAATTCATTTTAATTCGAACACCCGTGTACGAAGTACCTTAGCAATTCAAATTTTCATCTCCTCCCAACACACTTTATGTAGAGTCAATGCAAAGTTCGGTAATGTGTACTTTAGCGTCCTAAATTATTTTGTCGGAAAAATTTAACTGCGTGGGAAAAGTGCTACGTACAATTTTTTAAGCATGTAAAATAATGGGGAAATATGAAAAATATAGTATTTTTACATGAAAAGAAAAATGTTTTCTGAAGAACTTACCCTAAAGTGCGAAGGTTCGGAAGAGTATGTGGGGTAGGCCTAAGATGATGGAGCGGCGACAGCGTGAAGGTTGAGTCCGTTGAAAGGAATCGTCGTTGAGAACGGCAACTTACGCTCGGAAGAATATATAAGGAAGCGGTTCAGCAGTACGTAGTCATCGAAGCTTGTTGTAGGAATACGATAAAGGAAAGAAATCGGTTTTATGCTGCATTTTGATATAATTTTTTCAAAGGTAATTTTGCAAAATCGTAAGTAGAAAATTGCCAAAAAATCTTAAAATTTAATAATCCCCCACATTTCGACACGAAGCTCAGGGCCACCTTGCCATTCTACGATTCCTGATTATAAGAACATCATTTATTTTCAACTATATCCGTTTCACGAGGGAAAAAAAGAAGACGAACGATGGACGGAATAACAGCAGAACTACAAATGAGGTGTTTGAAGAAATCACCGACCCCTTAACATATCCGAAACCATAACCGAAACTTAAGGTCAACCGGAACCAAAAGTTCTTACTCAAAACTTCTCCCGCATATTATATCATTTACATTCCTTCATTTAATTACATTCCCAGACCTTTTACAATAACACTAAAACATTTAGCACATTTATTTATTAATAATTAATGAAACATTTCTGAACTACTTCTTTTTGCACACGATTACCAACATCTGGAACATTGTACTTCCTTAAACTCTCACGTGTAATCAATTTTGATGTCGTGAATTAAAAAGAAATCCTTAAATAAAGACATCAACAAGTTTTGATGCTAAGTAGTTACAGCAAGAATGGCAGAGGAGCCAGGTATTGAAGTTGAACAAGAATTATGTAAAGAAAAAAAAAGAGAGAAATTAAAGTCTGAGTTCTTTCACTTAAATGTACGTTCAAATACTTCACTAAAATTATAATTTAAGTTTTCAGTTTTGCACCACTTGGCATATCTAAGAAATAGGTGTCAGAAATCACTTGACCAATTCCTTGTATGCCAGTGAGATAGAGCAAAATATTCCCATTGCCCTTTTCAGGGCAGAGGTCTAAATTTGTGGGAACAATAAAAACAAATACCACTTAGCTTCTATTCGTTACTTAACTTTAAAAAATTGTTGAACCTAAAATATCTAAAGCTGACAATCAACTTTCAAAAGATACGAAACAAAAACTAAATTCATGCGTAAAAGTGACACTATTTGAGCTCCCAATGCACCATTATCTAAATATGTAAGACGAATAAAATAACAATTGAAGAGCCAGATATTTAAGCAAATAAAGTAAGCTGCCATGAAATGTAATAATAAAAGCTCTCTTCCCAAGTCAAATAAAATTAAATTAAATAAAAATGTCAGCCCTTTGCCGCCATATTAAAATACCATCCTGACATAAGTCAAATAATTTATAAAAGAAGTACCGTGTAGGATCATAGCTTCTCTTCATAACTCAGCATAACCTTAAAGCACTTTCTACGACACTTATTTTTCCATCATCAGTTACATTTCAATCTGTCCTTTAGGAACACCTGTTGGTTTCTTATTTCAGAGGCGATTGGAGCTAGGGCCTCACGCCCTTCATATTTGACTGAATTGGGTACAGTCATCATTTCAGAGGACTTAACGTTTTAAGGAGGTTTGATTTTACAATTTTCTTATTGTGGAATGTAATCCATCTTTCACATTCAACTGTGCGCTTCAGTAGTCAAGAGCGCAGGGTAAACTTGGAAGTTGTCTATTAAATGCTTTCATTTGGATATCAGTTTCATCGTGTGCAGCCAGGGCGCACTGTCCATAAAAATAGCTTTAGGAAAGAAAATAAGCTATTTCGTTTGATTTCATTATGAAATATCACATAGATGCCAGCAACAAATTTAAGCGCAGAAGAGGTGGCATTTTCCCTAATCAAATAATTAAAAAACGAAAAAATGCAATATTCAATTATTCAATCTAAGCGCATGCTATTTAGAAAATTCCTTTACGATTCAGCATTCGGAAATCTGATGTATAAGCCAATGCAAGATACAATATTAAAATGAGAGAGTCATTTCATGAATACCCCAAATTTCACTTATTTCTAGGGATATGCATAACACTTAAAGTTTTTATATGATTCAACGTTTTGTGAGATTATTACCATATTATAGTTCTATTACGAACTACAAATAATATCAACCAAAAATGTAAATCACAGTTTTCAACATAAGCGCTCTCGTAGAACATTTAAAATGATACAAACATTTTTACTCTGCAAATCCTGCTGTTGAAGTTATCAAAATATTCCATTGGGAGTAGCTAAGTTCAGATAGGTTACATCTATTTAAAAGTTCCTTCTCAAGTCTTTAAGGCAACTCTCTAATTGACAAATAAGGTTGAAGATACCTCTCTGGTAGCTGTCTGTTTTCTGTTTCGTGCTAAAATGTAATACAGCCTGCTTCACGTCAGCCTGCGGCTAGATCTTACGCCATCTGAGTGTCTATTTCATTAGATCTAATAACTGAAATTCAAAAGGGAAGAGATCTGGACTGCAAGTGGTGTGCTCTAGGAACTTCCAATAAAGTGCTTGCAAGTTGTCCTTTACGAAGTTAGCAACATGAGGTAGCGCGTTCTCATGCATTAAGATGGCCCTTTCACTGAGATTTTCGTGGTAATGTTTATTATTAATGGCACGACGCAGAAGGCCAATCTCCTTGTAAAGAATTACTGCATTGATGCCGATATCTGGCTACGTCAACTCCACGAGAAATGTGACTAACCATGGAATGAACATTAAAATTTAACGGAAACCAAACTGAAAGTAAGAATCACAATCGAAAATAACGTTTTTAAGTTAGATTTCATAAAAAATGATATTAATGTATCTACCAAATTCGTAGAAAAACATACATTAAATCAAATCCAGCGTGCTAAGAAAAGAAATCAAACTAACTTTTCAGTTTCGTCTCACCATCAGAACTATACTTTCCCATCAGATTTCAAGGTTGCTGCTAATATCTTTTTCTACATATTCTTATTTGGGATAAACATTTAGAGCTTTCCTGTTCCATTCTTCGAATTAGTAGCTCAGTACTTAGCATTATTTTTTTCATCCTTAATTTGTTACTTATTGTTGAAATCATCTTTTCCACTGACACGAGATTTCTTGGTATGTTTGATATGTCAACCACGAATTTATTCCTTTTCCCATGGTAATGTTTTTTTTGCACGCATATTCACTCCGAAAATCCTAACTGATATTTAAAGGAAAAAATACTATAAAATTGATATTAATAAGTAACAAAAATATATGGTAATGGCTAATTCATTGTGTATGTTCTTTTTTTAAATCAGTAGTTGTTCTATTGGAAAATTTGTAGATTTTCATTACAGTAATATTTCTAGAAAAATCTAGTACATAAATACTAATTTCATAGGAATTTAACACAGTGATGTTGCACTAGCATTTCGAAGAAGGAGGTATTTATTTCCACTATTTCTTTCGCTGTGTTTCTTTTGAAGGAATGCTTGCACTAGATCTTACGCCGTTCTATCGTACAATTTGTTTTCTGTAAACCGCAGTGCATTAGTGATTGCGTCATCTTCAGAACAACTTAAAACATATCTTATCCCACCGCGTTTAGATATATTAGTTCTTGTATGGCAGTTTTTAATTTTTATTGCAAATTCTTTTCATGCGTAGCCTGAAAAATCACATAATAATTAAACACGTGTTAATAGGGTCTGCCATTTCTTTTAAAATACATGCTAAGAAAACAACCCTCAAAAAATATGTTTTTCTTTGCTCATCGAGTTATCTCATTTCTTTTGCTTCTTTCGCGTAGTTATTCAGGAAATAAAGGAAATTTATAAATTGCTACTCTAACATTATTAGTATTCTCCCTTACTCAAATTCTCCAAAATTCGATATACTGAGACAGAAATCATAGTGCAAGCAGAGTTGAATTCCGGATAAATCTACAGGAATTTTATAATGGGAATGTCTGATTAAATATCCAACTGCCATTCGAATCACGGATCGTAGAAAATTTCTTTCAAGTTGATGTGAAAGAAAGGGACCCCGAAGTGAATTAATTTCTAATTTGCAACAGGAGGGTGAAATGGAAAAATGAATATATGTGTAAATTGGCGTCCTGAATATTTGGCTGAATTTTTTGAGAAAACATTCTACACATATTTTGAAGGACATAATTTGATATGAAAAGACTAAGTATTTTCAGTTTTCAAAACTTAAAATTTACCAGCAAGTGCGGGAGCGAAAACACACGCAGCAGCGAGGTTATCCCCAAATATCGGCGTAACGTCGTCAGGTGCTCCGGCGAAGCGATGAACTTCGTATTGTATGCGTGGGAATTTTTTGAGACCAAAACATATTTGTGGATGTAGCAAAAGGATCTGAATTGCTTTTTTTGTTGCATTTCCCCCCCCTTTGTAATCCAATTCAGATTTGTGTTGTTAAGAGCTTTTTACAATAGATAATGGCAAATTTAAAACGCTTTTCCTGAGCAAAGCAGACTTTACGTTTTTAGGCATTCAATCGTACTTAATGCTTGAAGGAACAGCTTAATAATGTCTATATTCTAGTTTTCCGCAAATTGTAACTGATTGTTGGTGTCAGTTATGCTAGGCAGTCTCTACTGGAAGTAGCTTTCAGAAAGCTAATGTCAAATAATGTAATCATGCAATAATAAATATGATGAAAATCTGAATCCGGGCTACAGGCTAACCCCTTTTCCAGAGCGATATCACTGATATGGACAAATCCATGAAATATTTTGCCGAGAGTACACTCAATATAGTATTATTTTCGCAAGAAATATTACCCTGAACTTCAAATACACTGGAGATAGAAATTTAAATCTACATAGTAATAGCAAACAAATGATTAATGCAATGCGCTCAATAATATGCCACGATGGTCACAATGCGTCCTCGTGACGCAGTGGTCTACACCGTGACCTCTCTATTCATACGTGACGGGTCCAGGTTCGAATCCCCGTGAGGAATGGAGGGTTTCTTTTCCTTAAGACACTGGTTCTATCCAATTCATGTAACTAGGATCTTAAATGAGTGAGAGCCGAATGCTTATAGCCATCGAGTTGCTCACTGCGTTCGTTAGTCCCCTATCCACTCACCCCCAAAATGTACATAAGATATATGCAAATTGATAGGAGAAAGAAATGCCCGGAGTGAAATTTGCACATCAGTGAGCAAAAGCTGTCTAATATGTAAATTTAATCACATGCATAATGCAAACAGAGAACAGCAATTGAATTTCTCCTTGATAGCTTTATTAAGAAGCATTCCCTTGGATGTAAAAGCTTCAATTATGTTTCATGCACGTCTATCTCCAGCCATATTGTTGCGGGTGATAGGGAGACTAAAAGCAGGAAACTCCCAGGCTCAAGTCTCAAGGAACTTGAATATCCACGCTAGCGTGATTTCATGGTAATGCCTGCAACTCGACGACAGATGTGGTATAACGAAGTAAATTTCTCCGTCATTTTTAGTCTACGCCGGGATTCAAACCCAAGGCCGCTTATTCCTGAACAAGTAGTTCTACCAACTGAGCTACGCAGACGTTTATTCTGATTCCTATCTGCCTTTGTGTCGTGTGCTTCCTGCTGGCAGGTACGTCACATCTCCCGCCCTCCCGAAAGAGGGCCGGGGGCATGGCCCACGGGTCAGCCGTGACCATGAATCGTTGCAGGTAGCCATCCACTGTAGAACGTGCGCTTGAGAACTCCCAGTCGATCTGGTGTGTGGAATGCAACGTCACACACATTTATTTTTCGAAGCGCTGGAGAAGGGATTCTCCGATTTTTCCTATCTCGCGGTGTGGAAAGAACATCACACCATTGCGAGATTTTGAACGACCGGGTCATCCGGATAGTTCGAGCGCCATTATAACGAAGTAAATTTCTCCGTCATTTTTGGTCTACGCCGGGATTCGAACCCGAGGCCGCTTAGTCCGGAACAAGTCGCTCTACCAACTGAGCTACGCAGACGTTTATTCTGATTCCTATCTGCCTTTATGTCGTGTGCGTCCTGCTGGCAGGAACGACACAGTGGGGTGTGACGGAGACCTTGCCATGGTCCTCCATGGCATACAACACTTCATAGGGAATGCTTTGTCGCTTTAACCGCAGAGTGGCATATTTCCTGAACAACCCAGCAATTAACTTCGGAAGCGTCTCGTGCCACTCTGACTATGGTATCAATGCAAACGATATATCTCAGGCTTAATGGTACAGGCCTTTATGACAGGAGCACTATGGTTTTGGTCTCGGTATAAACAGCTCACAGGAGAGTTTGCTTGAACTGGTGCAGTGAACACCGTTCCTAAAGCTCGGAGCCGTCCCGGTGGCGCAGTGGTCTAAGGCGTTGGCCTCTGATCATTCGTCCGTAAGGGGCCCGAGTTCGAATCCCGGTCAGGCATGGATGTTGTGTTTGTCTTAGGGCACTGGCTCTCTCCCTTCCCTGGAACCAGTGACCCTAAATTAGGGACGGGAGACTGCTTATAGCCCATTTGAGTTGCTCACGGTGGTCGTTAAACCTCCTAATCAAAAAAAAAAAAAAAAAGAAAAAGCTCGGACGTGTGGGTCGTTATTTTTACTTTGAGCCGAGATTCAGTCTACAGAACTGATTCTCAGCCGCATTTATCTGAGGGTTACAGGGATCCCGTAGTGATCCTACAATCATACTTGAACGAGACTCCTTAGGACGCGGTTGTCTTCTCTAGCAGGGTGGGTTATGTTCCACGGCCGGATACTACTTCTCCAGTTAGCAGGAAAAAATATGAATGATGACCACTATAGGAACGAGGACCTGGAGCCATATGTAAGACTTTTTTGAAAGATGTTAGAGCTCAGTTCCTTTGGTAGATGATAAATCTAGACCGTATGGGACTACGTTTTTCGAGGATTTCCTGCAGAGTGAGGATATTTGCCGTATTGCTACGCACTGGCCTCATCATAAATTTAAGTGTTGGCTCCAGGTTTCACTAGCATCCTGGTGATCAGTAATGTCATCGTTTTGAGAGATGTTTGTCAGTACCATTTGACAAATTCCGACTGAGATTAGTAAAAAGTTTTATATTCGAAAAATTATATATATGAAATATTAGTTTTATATTTGCTTTTGTTTTCAATTATTTTCATTTAATTCGCCTGTTGGCAAAAAAAATTTTAAGTATTGCTAGTTACTGTGGTTTATTGTGAATAGTGTACTTTATTGATTTACATACTTTATGTATCACGAGTTCCCAATTATTCACATATATCGTATTTCCTGAGTGCTTAATGTTTGACATGTGTTACATATAACGCAGTCATTTGTGAAAATCGCAGTTCCAGGGGAATCACGGAGCAACAGTCATCTGACTAGACAACACCATCCTGACAGATGAATCGCACCTTGGTAATAATAGAAGGTTTTGTGTTACACTTTAATGAAACTGTTTCGTTTTACTTCAAGATTTCTGTTTCGTTGTATTGAAGGACTTGCCATTCTCTTAAACACAGTAAATTTTTGTACATGAATCAGACTTCTGCGTTATGTAAAATGTGTGATTGAATGTTCTATGTGAGACTTGTTAAATGATAAAAAACAGAAAACATCTCAAATGCAATTTACTATTACTTTTGCTGTGTTTTTGTGTAGACTAGATAATGCATATATTGTTTGATCTATAGGTTTTCTATTATTGACAAAGTAGTGTTTCTAGAAAACTAATTCTTAATAAAGTTGCATGTTTGAAACAAAATATTATTTTTTTCTCCAGTAAATAAATCCTGAGTTCATATTCCTATGTACGAATGTGCGTCATGTAAAAGTATTCATTAAATTTTAAAACTTTACTTGCGAAGGTTAGGCATTCTTACATGACAGTAGGAAAATGTCGTCGGAATTCCTATAATTCGGAGGAAGAGATCAGATTGTACCAGAGAAGTAACGCCCTTAAGAAATGTAGAAGTAATTTAATTAATTTTCTTATTCTGAAACAAGTGGGAATCTTCTGAGTAATTTCAAGTGTTTTCCTCAACTTGTCTATACATTTTGAGTTCAGTTTTGTTGAAGGTCATATTCCTTTGCGTTTTTATGGTCATATGATTCGAGTAAAATCTTTAATCAGCCTGTTTCAAATGCTCGAAATATTCTAGCACCAGGGAGACTGAAATAAATAGACTTCAAGACTGCATTGAGCGACCAGTGGTTTCTCAGAAGAAAACTGAACTTCCAGCGCCAGACACTGCCCCACCTTGTACAGCTTAAAAGAAAACGCGTTATGTCCCCGGAGCACCGTTTATTCCCTGCGTGTCTTTCTACTTTGTTTTAGTTTGCACAAATGTAAATTCGTATAAACAATAATTCAGTCTCTCAGTAGATCGCTATGTCTATAAAACTTCTAACAGATATGAAATCAGAAAAGAAACCAAAATGGAGGTAGTATACTCATGAGGTGAATAGGAGGATCTCTTATTAAACACGAAAGTTCGTCTTTTTAAAAAGGCAAACCATAAATTACCACGTACAAAAGAATGTTCTCTAATGCGACATTATCAGCTTGTACATTTATGTAATATCGTAGAAATTTTAAGTTACATTGAACTGCATTTTTTTTCCAGTAGGAGTAAACCGAAAGATATTTTCTTGTTCACATGTGTAGAACAGCAAAAATCTGCTGTAACGACAGTTCTCATGTTTCCTGAAGATGGCTATTATTCGAAATAAAAATGCCTGCTTGTGTGTTTGTTCAGATTATTTTTAGCGATAAATACACAGGGTGTTTCAAAAAGAATGATCCGATTTCAAAGTAGTGTTTTTAATATTACAAATGTGGTATATTTACAAAACAAAGAGCCAAGTATGAAGGGAGGTCCAAAGTTTCACTCACCACAATTACAAATCTCTATGTGCCCTCCACCGGCTGCACGAACAACATCAAGCCGATAGCTAAATCCATCCCAAACGCGTCCCAGAGTGTCTTTAGTCACAGAATTTACCGCGGCCGTGATTCTCGTTCGGAGCTCATCCAAGTCAGCGGGTAAAGGGGAAACATAAGCACGGTCTTTTACGTATCCCCATAAAAACGTCACATGGTGTGATGTCTGGAGATCTCGGAGGCCAAGCTTGTAGTGCCAAGTCATGGGGCCCCCTGCGTCCAATCCAATGCTGAGGTAATATGTCGTTTAGAAACCGACGAACTTGGAGGTTCCAATGTGCCGGTGAGCCGTCCTGCTACAAAATGTAATCTTCAGAATCATCCTGCAGCTGTGGAAGTAGCCAGACCTTCAGAACTGCAAGATAGGAGTTGCCCGTAACCGTGTTGTCCGCAAAAAAGGGCCATAAACCTTTCTAACAGAAACCGCGCAAAAACATTCAGTTTTGGTGAATCACGTTCATGTTGGAGAGTTTCGTGTGGATTCTCCAGTCCCCATATGCGAACATTGTGGCACGAAACTTTACCGCTTACATGGATTTGTGTATCACGCAGTCTGTATTTTTGTTAGATACATTTTTCATTATATAGATTTGTGACATGCACTAAAATGTTTTTTCATAACGGCCTTAATTAATTCAGGTAAACGATTTTCATTGTCTAAGGTATTCCTATTCTAAACTGAAATTCATGGATTTTTAAATAAGTGAGAAAACAGTTTCTTTAGCAAGCACCGTATCAGTCAACGGTGAAGTCCTGTGGCATTCAGCGAAGATCAATTCACTGACCGTCCTTACCAAATATTAGGAATTATATGAAAAATATTATTCAGCAAAATGCTACTCACTGACACAAGGGGCAGAACATGATGGTAAATATCTAAAGTTCTTACGCAGAAACATTCTTACAGAGAAACAATAAAATGGCATAACATTCAACGTGATAAACTAAAATGTACTGGTAACAGTGGTTTAAGTAATATTCAATAGAAGAAGCATACCAAAAAGTGAAAGTTTCTAAATATGATATGTATAATTTATTTTTTATAATTTATCGAAAATTGAATTTAAGAACACCTGTTATTGTGCATATCAGTAAATTTGAATTGCAATTGGAAAAAATCTTCAGAATTATATTAATTTTAACGTTTTTTTGTCAATTGCTTCAACCGCAGTTCAATCTAAGGTATATGCAGTGGTTTCTGCTCAATTTTCTCCACTTGAATATACCAGTAAGCCATAGAAAATTAAATAAATTATATCAGCCGATATAATCCTAACATATATAAAAAATGTGACAGTAGCACCTAATTTTTATTATACATTACCTGTCGGATAAATTTATTTAGTCCGCTTTCGGAAAAATTTTAAATAGTGTATGCCTAACTACAATCAGTACTAAAAATAGTATAGGAGATAATAATTATAAAAATAACACGTAAAAAGTACGCTAAGCAGGAATGTATAAGGAGTGCTTTAAGAAATGATGACATTGCGAGATCAGGTAATATTTTCCCTAACAGGTCGGAATTGACTAATATCTATATGTTTCGCGACGTTAATAAGGTTCGCGACGATTACGTGCTACACTTTCTGTGTAATTTTTCAGGGTTGTCCTAAATCGTAGCCGAATTTGAGGGTATGTTCCCGAAAATTGCGTCTGGTTTAGTTTTTTCCAGAATTTGCTCCTGTGTACTTTATGTTTTCCACTATTAGCTGATCATCCAGCGTGACATATTGCCATCTGATAATACCAATAAGTGCTACGGTTGATTTGTGGTAGTACTTTTGCATATTTTCTCTATGTTCATCTGTGGAATTAATATGAATTTGTTAGCCAATTAAACTTGCACATGTTCCGCACTCTCCTGTTTTCTGGTTTTTCGAACACACAACAAATTGATGTGACACAGTTTGTAACATTGAAAACAACAAAGGCAGCAACTTGTCTCAGCGTTGAGAAGGAAAAGGAATACTGAATTTTTTAAATTTAATACACAATTCTTGTTAGCCTGAAGTTTTACGAGAAACAAAACGAAATATTTTTATTTACCTCCGTAATAGAAAATATTATTTTATTTTTTTAAACGTGTTTTGTGAGAGAAAAAGCAAACATGTTTCAATTTTGTTCATTCAGAGAAAATGGGGAATTTCGACTGACAATGAATTTTTCTAAAGAAAATGTCGTTCTTCTAGACCTCTTGATCTAACAAAATTGGTCGCGTTTCGAGGAATAGCCATGTGACTGAGCCTAACTGCACTTCTTTCAACAGTTCAGTGTAGTACAACGGCAAGATGTGAGTCTAAAGTCTGAAGATAGTATGCCGAACGAAAACCTGTCATCCAAGTGTTTCAATTGTATTCAAGGTAATTTATGGAATTATGATCTACCGGACGTCCACATTTCTAAAATTAATACGTTGAGGGATTGCCACTACGAAACGAGAACCTTCCTAGCGAATGCATCAGGAATAGTCTCGCGGACGTGTTGCGTGCATCACAGCTAAACACATTGTTTGCACCTGTCATTATACTGAGGTCATCATCATTATCACTCGTGCTTTTACTGGCAGCACGAGGGATATCTAATTTATACTAACAGCGAGAGCAGAAGATAAATGTATATTTTTGTTACTTTATATAATGATTTTATTGCTATAGATTTCTGCGTCTCTTATACGAAATTTTATGTACGAAACTATGTGCATCAACTATATTTATATTTTTGAGTTCAAATTTTAGCAACAATGTTTCATGTTTTTACCTCTTTTTTATCAATTACTCTTCAAAAATTTATGTTCAGTTTTCAGTAGATAATAAGAAATCTGTTATATATGAATTCTTTAATTTATTTATTTTAAAATACGTGAAATTCCAGTTGAAACTCAATTTAAGCGAAGGAGTTTAGTATCTCCTAGAGATATCTATAAAAAGGTATTAAAACTGTTTGGTTGTCGCGTTCACTTACACCGATGGTAACCTCTAAATGTTCTTTTTTTAATTGGCTATTAGTCTTCCGGAGATATGGATATAATGGGTCCTAGTAATCGCGAATGGACTCTAGCAGTTCAGTGTATTAGCTGCTTGAATTGGCGTCCAGCGTCAAAACACATCATGTATGCACCCCTGCTAACATTATATCAGGACATCGTTCCGTAGGATAGTTGGGGGCATACATGGTGAACCATCTTTTAGGAAGGGCTATGTTGCATAGCGGGTATTAGAGCTCCTTATGGGAATTTCTTTTCATGCTCTACTCGTCTCGTCCCCTCGTTAACTGATACGTCGGTCCAAGGGGCCCAAGTCTCTTCTCAGTTGTTTGTGTCTTTGAGGGATTCTACCTTCTTAAGCTTTACCGAGCATTCTGAAAAGTCTAATGCTCCCTTCTGATATATATATTTTTTTCAGCTGACACTAAAGGAATTTTACTTGACTTTCAAAGAGAAGCTGCAGAAGCGTTAAGTTACCCAAGGCAAAAGCAATGACAGTCAAATAAAAGTGTTTACTTACTTTGCAAAAGGAGGTTTAAGAAGCGTACATTTCCTAAGGCAAAACCCCAAACTAAAATAATTATGCCCTTAAGAAGTGGTACTGATATAACCTCCAATAATACAAAAAAATAGATGACAGGAGCACAGTAAATTCAAATTCATAATGATTTCATTACAACAGCAGCAGCACAAACACATAAAATAAATAAATTGATACCCTGTGATATAATGTTACAATAAAAAACATCCATATAAATCCTCCGTACAACTAAAGTAAAAATCAGCTTCTCTATTATTCAATGCCCATCAGCCATCAATTAAACTTACACCACATTTAAAAAAAATAGCTTCCTTCATCACTTAGAATTTAGCCTAAGGCAATGCTAATCTAATGTTAAGAAATCACTTAGAATTCAGCCTACTCTACTAATCAAATGTTAAGAAATTTGCATTATAATCTTTACTATGGAACGCCTGTTCTGTACTAATTTCAAGCGGCTAGACCTACGCCGTCAGGTCTTCATTTTTTTAGCTATCGTTCAGACTACAAAATCTTGTTAATGGTTATAAATCCGAAGTCATGTTTGAGCTACTGAGGCTTCGCCTCAAAGCTTGAACTTTCAGTTCTTGTGTATTTAATCTTTGTTTGTATTACAGCATTTCAGGGGTATCTTTATAATCGCTGACAATCCCAATTTTCATAACATATTTCACTGCTAGGAAAATATGACTGCCTTTCAGATATGCTTGTGTTCTCATAAAACGATACAAGATATTTTATTTATTTGCTTCTTTTTGCATAAAACGATAAAAACTTGTTAGTACGTCTTCACATCGTTTTAAAAAAAAACTTATTTGCGGAAACAGAATTAATTTCTTATTCATTTTGACCAGGTCAATTTCTGGAAAGCTCGTTCTTTCCTTTGTAGGAATTCTACAAATATTATTTGTTCATGTGTGCATTCTGAAATTTCATTTTACGTCAGCATTTATTGGTTGGAGCTTTGTTTTGAAAAGAAAACTTAGCTTCGGTCTTAATACAAAATTAAAAATTTCCTTTTTCTTTTTTTAGGAGCTCATTTTTGGCTTTGCATTGTGGAAAAGGAAATCGTGCTGTTCCAAATTTGCAAAAAACGGGATGATCCATGATGGATGTTTTATTTGCCTGATTTTGAAATTCCTTTTAAATTCCATGCTCTTTGTATAAGGTTTCGTCACCTGTTTTTTTGAAACGTGTCCTTTTTCTGGGAAACTACTCATGGCTTTATCAAAAATACACTGTTTCCGAATCACGAGAAACGTGAATCAGCAGCAGCGTTAGTTGGAAATTAATTGCAATTCAATGAATTAGAAAGCGTTTGTTTGAAACATACTAGTTAGAAGGGATCGATATTCTCAACTCTTTCAACAGTATCTCAACTAAAATTACAGTAACTAGATTAAACTTTCAGTGCATAAATTCAAACTCTGATTCAAAGTTATTTTGATTTGTATATTCAGGCCCAAGGTTTTGTGGATTTAAAAGGGTAGCTCAACGCATAATCAACAATATGTGTGACTTGGTCAGAACTCATACCTAGACAGGAAACGATATCATTACTGGTTGCCTTTTCTAATGTCGATGCCTAACAATAGTGATAAATAGCAGAAATACATATTTTCTGCAACGTGATTAGCCGCCTTCGTTTTTAAAACGTAACATTCAATGTTTCCTTCTTTTATAGTGTGCATTTTCTAACAATCCATGCTTCCTTCCTTTATAGTGCGTGTGTTAATTGGTCGTGCCAGATGAAAATAAAACGGACCCGCGTGCGTGTTCTTCGAGTTGTGGCAAATTTTATATGCAAATATATCCTTTATGGAAGAAGTTGCATATCGGTAATTACTGCATATTTTATACATGTCAGTTGCTGAGGAATTTGGCACCAATCAATAAATAAATTTTCATCGGCTGAGAACTGTTTAAAGCAAGACAGTACATGACAATGAATAATCATTGAACTTGAAATTTTTTCCTATAGCTTCTCTCCAAGTTTTCCCCATTGCCTTGCTATAAAAATTTGGTTTACCCTAGCGAAAATATATCCGTACGCATACATAAATAGGCATCGAGAATGTTCTCAATAATTTACCGTTTTTGCACAGATCAAACTTTTTCACAATTCTGTACAAAAACTGTGTATTTTGGACATATCACGAGATACACCAAGATTTTCTACGGCTCTCAAATCTAAACTCATTCTTTCATATCAGAAGTTTCAGAATGATTATCGGCATATGTGTTACGTCTTAGGGAACAACTTATGCATGTATAGTTATAATGCATTATGACAATACGTTAATTTCTAGTAACGTATAAAAATAAATCCGCCATTAAAAAAATAAGAACCAAGTGCAGATGTTTTCATAATTTTTGTGTACCCTACACCATACGTAGTTTAAAGAATGGCTTTCAGTCTAAGTAAAAATTACAATGTTGAATCTTGTTGAGCAGTGTTATTAATAAAATACACTGGCAGGAAGTGAAAAAAGAACACACGAAGGAGACGTCTGATACCAACGAAATTTAAACGCATAATAACGGAATACAGAGGATAACGTGATTAAAACACTATGGCAAAATACAGCTGTATTTGCTGGTAAACGGAAAAATAACATTTCCATGTAACATGGTTAGTACGAAGTTGAACCGCCATGAACTGCGTCACACTGTGCAATTCTGGCATGGAGTTTGTCGTACAGATGTTGGATGTAAATTTGGAGTATTGAGTTCCAAGCATGCTCAACCTGGACGCGTAAATCGGGGATGGTCGTGGCTGGCCGTGGAGACTGGATAAGTCGTTGTCAAATAAAATCCCAGACGTACTCAATTGGGTACAAATCCGGTGAACGTGCAGACCATGGAAGTTGTCTCAACCCTGAAGTGAATATTGCGTTGCACGTGCCATGTGTGGGTGTGCGTTATCTTGCTGGAAAACACCACGATGGACCGACCTTACAAATGGCACAACAACGGGCTGAATGATGTTGTTGATGTAGGAGGTGCTGTTTAACCTACCCGGTACAAACACTAGTTGTTTACAGGAGTGATAGCTGATGGCTCCCCACACCAGGAGACCAGGTGTAGGCCCTGTGTGTCGCTGGCGGATGGAAGAAGGGTGGAGACGCTCCCCTGTGCGTCTGCGAACACGCATACGGCCATCGAAGGCTCCCAAGCAGAATCTGCTTTCATCGCTAAATACGACAGATCGCTATTGCGTTCTCCAGTGCAGACGTTGGCGACACCACTGCAGTGACGGTGGGATGGAGTCAGAGGTACACATGCCAGAGGCACACGTGCACGTAGTCCTGCATCCAGTAGACGGTTGCGGATTGTTCGCACAGTCACCTCAGGTGCAACGGCAGGTCGCAGTTGATGTTCTGCTTGACAACGCCGCTCATCTTATGCGTCGATCGGTCCTCTCATCAGTCCGTCTGTGACTCCCGGTTCCACGTCTTCTCTCTGGTGGGAATGTTCCTCGGACTATCAACGCCACCATCGTACCACCACCGATACCTCCCTTTCTATTCGCTCCGCAATAAGACGATACGACCACTCGGCCTCGCGGAGTCCGACTAGATGACCTCGCTCAAAGTTCGATAACTGCTGAAATCGTACACGTCTTCCATGTCCAGGCATTGCAGCTTCTTCAGGGTCTTCGCACGTGTCCGTTCGCCGACGACTGATTACATTCACTTCGCCGTGCTCCTTAAATACCACTGACCATAATTTGCATATTATGCCGTTCTGTGGCGTAAGCGCTCACCGGTTGGTCTCGAAATTAACATCACACCTACGTACGCTCGACCCCATTAACATATGTAAATTTCATGATCGTTCGCCAATTCCTTTTTGGTGTTCTTTTTTCACTCTCCGCCAGTGTATGATGCAGCGCGATTTGCTTAGTGAGATGCTAATAATACATTACTAGATGTGAAACGTATCACACCCTGGAATTTGCACGAGATAAGGCACGATGAACAGCAAACGTAAAAAAGTAAGGGAGAGAGCGAATTTTTTCGGGGAATTATATGTATGTAACGAGAAAGAAGATTGCGCAGAGACATTTGGTCTTATTCCTACCACGTTGGCTGCAGTCTCCGTTGTTTACGCTTTCGAACCGTAGGTTGTAGAAGCGAATATGCTCTAGCTTTGTCCGTCCGTCTGCTTGTCGGCACGATTACTCGCGTAAAAATTGGTTCTAGTCCGATGAAAATTTAGTATGTGGTAAGGGACTACTGGGGACGAACCCTCTTGAAAATCGACGGAATTAGGTCAAAGGTTACGGTATAGGAGGGCGATCCATTCCATTCCCTTATGCGTCATAACTTGCTGACATATAATTCGATGTCGATGAAATTTTAGTATATTGTAGGAGACAGCTGGGAATGAACCCTATTGGAAATGAGTGAAGTGGGGTCAAAGGTCAGGACATAGGAGCGGGATGCATTCCATTGCCCTTATGCGTCATAACGTGCGTAAAAATGGTTCGATTTCGATGAACTTTTATTATGTGGTAGGGCACCACCTGGGGACGAACCCTCTTGAAATTGGACGAAATGTGGTCAAAGGTCAGGACATATGATCTGGATCCATCCCATCACCTTTATCCCATACTACATATTAAAGGAGCAATTCTTGTGTGTATGTTAATTTTATTTTGAAAACGGCTCTAAGGATTTTGATGAAAGTCGTTAACCTACGGTTTTCCGGTAGTAGAAATCGATTTAGCTTGATCTCGACTTAAGGAAAATTCGTTTAGTGGGTTAAATAACCACCCCGAATTATGTCGTTTTTAGTGTCATGGTGTCGTCCCATTAATGTTACCCATGCTTAGTAATCTTATGACGTCACAATCACGGGATAGAGAATGTTGGCGCGCGGTCACGCTATCTTCCTCATTACGTCAAGCGTTGTGTGTGGATCCTATTAAATTTTAATGATGTCATACTCTTGCGAGCAGATGGTTGCGATTCCCATATGCCCCATTACGTCACGCGTTGGGTGTTTATGCCCGCCCGCATGATAACTCGCGTAAAAATCGTTCGATGTTAATGAAATTTTAGTATGTGGTAGAGGAGCACTGGCGAGGAACCCTACTGAAAGTGAACCATATGGGGTCAAAGGTTAGGACATAGGAGCGGGGTCAATTCCACTGCTCTTATGCGTCATAACTAAAGTAAAAAGGTTCGATTTCGATTAAATTTTAGTACATGGTAGGGGACCACCTGGGAACAAACCCTATTGAAAATAGGCGAAATGGGGGTTCAAAGGTCAGGACATAGGAGCGGAATTACTTCCATCGCAATATGCGCTATAACTTACGTAAACATTCTTCGATTTGGATGAAATGTTAGTATGTTGTAGGGGCCTGCCTGGGGACGAATCCTATTGAAAATGGGCGAAATGGGGTCAAATGTTAAGACAGAGGTACTGGATCTATTCCATTGCTCTTATGCATCATAACTTACGTAAAAATACTTCAGTTACGACAGAACTTTATCATGTTATTTCGGAGATATACTGAACCGGTTCTGTTGAATATCATTGAAATGGGATCAAAGGTCAGGGCATAGGACCTATTTTTATTCCACAGCCATTATCCTCACAACTTGAGTGATAACTTGAGTAATGATTTCTGGTATGTTGGAAAGGTATTATAATCATTGAATTGCATGATTTTACTAACTTGTTTTTCAATTATGGCGCCCAGTTTTCCCACATTGTCATGTAAGCACCGCCCGCTGAACTACTGGAACAACGGATAATCAGAAGGCAAACGATGAACGCCTTGTTATGTAATGCCAAACAGAGACTTTATCAATTGTTACCTGTTCTCAGGAGTTTTTGTTATTTTGGAAATAAACAATCTCCATGAGAAACTAATGGCGTTCGTTATAAGCTGACACCTAAATCTATAGGGTGGCACGTTCTTTATTTGAGGCCCTGAAATACCTATGACTCACAC
This sequence comes from Macrothele yani, assembly GCA_039090855.1. Taxonomy (NCBI): domain Eukaryota; kingdom Metazoa; phylum Arthropoda; class Arachnida; order Araneae; family Macrothelidae; genus Macrothele; species Macrothele yani. The sequence goes on along the minus strand of CM077015.1, from coordinate 125,903,040 downwards.
CCAGGTTTAATGCATATAAAAGAACAGCCGCCAGTGCATCAGACTGCACTGTATTGAACTATATCGGAATGGCTGTACTATATCGTGTTTTTGGTAATGTTCTGTTCTACAAACACCACAAGTCTCCCACACATATATTAACAAAATTTTCCAAAATATCTTCTCTTCAAACTTTGAATCAGAAAGCCCGGCAAGATGTTAATGTGGTTATATACTTTTTCATAGGTTCTTTTTCATTTGCACAAATGATAGCGAACTATCATCTAAATAACATTAATTCCAGCTGCGGATAACCTTTTTTCTTTACGACTTTGCAAATCCTTACAATAGACCTCAATAATAATCACACTGCCTGAAATAATATGGGATCATGTGATTTGGAGACATTATGGAAGCCAATCGTGTGATATCTTACAGAAACGTGAAAAGAGTTAAACCGAATGTCACGTAAATAGCCGAAACATGGATACCATTGCGCAAATTACGTTGGTGACGGTAGAATGCATAAATTACAGACTGTCAAAAACGAACACTTTCTTTGCTCTGCGTCGTATATCATTATATCTCGTTTCTCGAAAATGTCGATTCGAGCGATGTGTCAACAGCATTATTTACCGGAATCAAAGGCGTGGAAAGCTATTGGCGGGCTGTAGGCAATTGAAACCAAGTAATAGAAGCCAATGGAGTGTCAAAAAGCATCATTTATCAACTATGCACACGATTCGAGGATGCAGGAAGGGTTCGAAGGTTGCAAAGTGAATGACATCCACGAACAACTAAAACAAGAGATAACCGTTATCTATCGGAGCAGGCGATAAAAGGCAACGCAGCTTCACCGAGAGTTTATCGTGTCAATAGGACTCAGGGAGTCAACTCACACTATCAGCAATAGCCTTCGACAAGGTGGTCCTTATACAGATAGACCAATTGTGGGAGTCCCTTTATCCGCACGAAAACGTACGGCACGCAGAAACTGGGATGAGGAACATCATATTTAGATGTTTAGGGACACGACGAGTGCAGTCAAGTTTTCTTTTTCAGGATGCTCTTCCGGTTTTCAGTCATTGTTTTACTTTCTGACAACAACTTGTCTGTGATTAGGTATCATACCGCAGCATATCAAAACTAAGGAGACAACAAAGTCATGTAATCCGTGAGAAAAGTGTATATCACAATTTTTAAACGTGTCAAGTTTTCGTCTTTAACGGGAGGCTTTATCAACTAGAATAGTGGAAGTGCGCCTTGACTTCAAACCGCCTAATGGATCGTTGTTTAAGTGGAAGCTTTCCTTGACAAAGTCTCCCGTGGGAAGGCGAAAGCTTGGCACGATTACATATCTTGATACACGCCATTCTTGCGGATTATGTGTTCTCCTTGTCTCGTTAGTTGTTATTGGTGTACTTACACTGCTGTACAATTGCTAAAGACGGATCATAAACGGCTATATAGCGCATAAAAAAGTAAGTGTGGTTGGATGCCAAGTGAAATAAAATAATGTCAGAAGTCCAGGACATTACAAGAAAGACAATTTATTGTGCTCTGAAATCCAGAAGGCTTTGGAACGTGTTCAAGGAACAAACAGGCCATTTAAAGCAGAATACGTAAACGCGAAAAAAATGCAATTACCGTCCGCCGCAGGCGTTCCGGCGTAAGATGTCAATAAGGGATATGGTCCCCATGGAGGGCGATGCAAGATTCCACACGTCGTGTCATGCTTTGCACAACATTATCAAGCAGCTGTTGGGGTAATTTATCCCATTCCTCTGTGTCAGTGCACGGATGAGGGTGTCGTTGTTTATTGGAGGGCATTGGCGACCAGCAAAACCCCTCCCCAAAGCATCCCACACATTTTCAATGGGATTTAGATCTGGAGAACGTGCTGGCCATACTAGGCGTTGAATATCCTTGCTCTCAAAACACTCCTGGACAGCGACTGTTCGATGACATGTTGCGTTGTCGTCCATGAAAATGAATCTATCACCGACAGCACCACGGAACATGCAAACATGAGGTAGCAGAACATCATTAATGTATCGTTGGCCAGTCATAGTCCCAGTTGGAAGCACATAGAGGGATGTACGGCCTTGATCATGATGCCAGCCCATACCATGACACTACATGTCGGATATCGGTCCCTTTCCTCTATGTTTGCTGGACAATATGCAGTACCACTATCACGGCACATCAGTTGTCGTCGACAATCAGACGATAGACTGTATCTACTCTCCTCTGAGAAGAGGACAGCAGACCAGTCGTTATCAGTCCAATTGCGATGTTGATGGCACCATTGCAAACGGGCGGTACGGTGACTTCTGGACAATGGGATGCACACAAAAGGACGGCGGGGTATAGTCCTCCTTCATGCAAACGTCTGGCGACAGTTTTTCGGGAGATCCGATTGCCAGTAGCAACCATAAACTGACTTGCTACCTCACTAGCTGTGTTGCGCCGGTGTCTTTTTGTTGATAGTGCTATGTACCGAACTTCTGCAGGTGTCGTACTGCGAACACGACCTACCATTTGACGTTTGCTACGCTCTCCATTTGTTTGAAATGATTTCCAAAGCCTTGAAACAACACTGTGGCTGACGTCGAACTCCCTGGCAACATTTGTTATTTTTCGCCCTTCTTCAATCTTGCCAATAATACGGCCACGCGTAAAATCATCTAGATGATGTCGGAAAGACATACTGAAAATTGCAAGTTCGTCAATTGATTCTTTCCCTTTCAACTTTGCGTTTGAACAACAACGGTCAATACGCGTCAAATCCTTTATATCTCTTATCAGCGCTATGACGTCACGAACAAGTTCGGCAATCCAAAATTTGCATACGCACAATACGTCTTACTGTATCCCGCTGTTATGCTAATTTCCACATTTTCCTGCCTTCCATTTTATTGCTATCGTTGCTATTGTCACCCGTCCTTAGCAATTGTCCGGCAGTGTATTATGTTTTAAAAGTTTCCTAAATGTCCCTTTTTGCAGTATATCATGTTCTTAAAAAACGCCAACAGAGAAACATTTCTATTATTTTGTTCATGGCGGTGGGTAGTTTCAATACGATAACCCCTTATGTATGTAACGGTTTTTAAATTAGCGTATTTCTATTAGCCACACCTGAATTTACACAATAGACAAGTTGCATAATCTGTTGTTTCCAAAATGCGTTTTTAATATGTCCTTTTGCCGAAACTACATTTTAATAACTACTTCGTGCATGCAAAATAGCATTTTAATCTACAGTGGTATGCAAATTAGTAGAGAAATTATATTTAGAATATAAATGAAATGAAAGAAATAATAATAAAAAAAATTAAACTGCTACTGGTACTCCAATATTTACCTTGGAAAGCACGGAAGAGAAAGCTGTAACAATAAACAGTTGGGCTAAATTTAAAACGCCGTATAAGAAAAAAAAACTCAAACAACTCGTATAGGGATGAAAAAAGTAGTATTATGACCTTTATGGTAAGAAAGACATAGTTTGTACTTTTACACTACATCACACTAACGACACAAGTTCCGCTATAAGTACATTTGCGATGAGTAGGTGTTAAGGTAATTAGAATTTTATTCCTGAGTGCCAATTTCTAAGAGGAGAAATCTTAAATAATTGACTTCCGTGAGTGGTGTTTTCCACTATTTTCGCAATTTCACGTAATAGTTCTCTAACCGGGTTTTTTATGTTGCTCTGAATTTCAGTAGTATTTTTTTTCATTTGTTTGTGTTACTACCTAATAAATAAATTAGATTAATGATTTTTGATTGTTTTACACAAATCCCTATTCATCATTGTGAGTGGGAGAAAACGTGATTAGCAGCGTTTTCGCAATCCACTTTCAAAGGAGACAGATATAAATAATCCTTAAAATTCTTACATGAAGATACATTCCGGTCCTCTTCTGAAATGCTTTACAACTATCAGTACGAAAATAATTTTCTGTTCAATAAACAATTGTCCCAATTTCTCTGATAATACTGTTCAACACATTAACCCTACGTGTTTTCTCACGCCACAGAGCAGGAAATAGCTTTTCCCTAAAGTATATTTTTTCGCTTTTTAGAAGCGGTCTGAGAAAGCTACATAGAAAGAACTGGGTCTATTTAAAACCATGGAAATTATTTCTATTTATATATATATATTCCTTAAGAAATTACTGTGAACAAATTGAGGTTTCAGAAATCTGATATAAAATCATAAAAATGAACAAACAAAACTTCTAGACGTGAGGACAATATTTATTTTGGAGAATTATGATGCGAATATGGAGCGACAAAACCTTCAAAGTGGATTGTTAGATCATACCTGATATTCATCTAAAATTGTCTTTTCTTACAAAAGTGTGTGTGTGTGTGTGTGTGTGTGTGTGTGTGTGTGTGTGTGTGTGTGTGTGTGTGTGTGTGTGCGTGTGTGTGTGTGGTGACAGTCGGGGAACGCTATTTACCACAGCGTACTGTTCCTATGGTCAAGTTTGGAGTTGACAGTATACCCGTGTGGGTGTTTTTTGTAGAATGGTCCCGGCCTATTGGCTATCGTGCATAATCCTTATAAACAGACCGTCTACCTCGATATTCTGGACAATCATGCCCTACCAACTTAGTTGCAATACTATGGAACAGAGCCTTGTGGGTACCAGCATTAAAATGCACCGAGACGTAAAGCAAGGACTGCTACGGAGTGGTTTGAAAATAATTCCGTATCGTGCGTGGACTGGCCAGCACAGAGAACTGATCTTAATCGCATAGAGCACCTATGGGATGAATTCCAGCGCCGCATAAGAAGTTTGGAGCCAAGTTATACTACTAAGCAACAGTTAGCGGCAGCATTATGTACTGAACGGAAACGCATACCTATCGCTGTGATCCAAAACCTTGTCGACAGTATGTCTCGAAGGGTCAGTGTAGGCATTAAGGCCAAAGGTGGACCAACACCGTACTAATGTATGGCAATAAATGATATTTTTTTGTTTATCTTCTAGGTGTTTGGTGACTTTTGTCAATATAGTGAATATATATCAACAACATCTTCATTGTGAAATATTAACCATCCACTGCTGGATGAAAGTACCGCCAAATTTCTTCCACTACTGTCTGTCTTTCGCATGCTCCTCCTTCACGTAATTCTGGCGTGCTTTCCCATTTCGTTTATATGTATATATATATATGGAATTGAGATAGCAAACCCAAATTTACTGGACAAATAACAACAGTACAAAGATGAAACGATTGACCTTACAGGCCCGAGCGACTTGCGGAACACGCAGACGTCAATAGTTTGTGTAGCCCCCATGGCTGGCAATAACGGCCGCTACACGCCGCGGCATCGAACGAAATAGGCTTTGGATGTATGCTTGGGGCATGTCGTTTCCAGGCTGCTTTCACACGTTGCCACAGTTCATCAGGCGCAGAAGCGGGTAGTGCTTGCCGGGCCTCTCGGTTGCTGAACAGCGACCAGGCGTGTTCGATGAGTGACATATCGTTAGAACAGGTGGGCCACGGCAGCAGTGACACCTGGTGGGCCGTGAAGAATTGTTGCCTGGTGCGTGCCTCGTGCGGGCGCTCAATGTCCTGTTGAAACGTGGCCGCTGGCAGGTCCTGCAGGTAAGGGAGGACTACAGGCTCCAAAACGTCGGAGATATAGCTGTGGCTGTTGAGTGTACCGGCGATGCGTACCAGAGGGGTGCGGGTGTAATATCGAATTGCGCCCCAAACCATAACGCCAGGTGATGGACCGGCATGGCGATGCATAATGCAGGCGTCATACAGTATCTCGCAGCGGTGCCGCCACACGCGAATCCTACCATCGTGGTGTTACCGGCAGAAGCGGGATTCGTCGGAGAAGACAATGTCGTGCCATTCCGTAGTCCAGGTGCGGCGTTCAACAGCCCACTGCCGCATAACTCTGAAGTGGTGTAACGCTAGTGGTAATCGGAGCAATGGGCGCCGTGCGACAAGTCCCCACACCTGCAGACGACTTTGAACGGTACGTGCTGAAACAGGTTGTTGCACAACACACCCTAGTTCCTGCGCTAACGTTCGTGATGTGGAGGTGCGGGCCGTCATTGCCCGCCGCACAACATGCCGGTCCTCTCGTTTGGTGGTGTGATGCGGCTGCGGAAATCGCTAACGTCGGTCCGACCGTCCCTCCTGTACCCACCGAATCCATACTAGCATCACTGTGGCTGGATATCGCCCCACACGGGCGCCGATGTCTCGGTATGATAAACCGCTGTCGCGATAAGCCACTATTCGTCCTATGTCGAACTCCGAAACGTGCTAGAATGACTGCCGTATTCTGTGACGATGCATCAGGAAGCTTCCCACCCACATGTCCAGCAGCGCAACGCACTTCAATGACTAACACCCCGCCTTCTGTGCGCCCTTCTTATAGTGCTACTCGGTTGGCTGCCGGGCGCACATGATTTACATATGCCCTCCAATGCTAATCGTTTGCATGTACTTTCGCGGGCGACGCATGCTGTGAATTTCAGGCCAATCGGATGCTTCCTTCTTGGTGTTGCATTTTGGGTGGCCAGCGGTGTATATATGGGATTCAGGATCAGGTAATGCGCAAACATATCATAGCCTCTCCTTGATAAATGTCAACCCTACCCTCTCGCAGTGCGCCCTGTTCCTAATAAAGGGTCTCCGATAACCGCCAAATTACAGTATAACAATTCCACCCGGATTACAAGAAATTTTATCCAACGATTACAAAAGATTTTATGGAAAAAGAAAATTATGCGTTGCAAACTGGTGAGGATTGAGTCCTGCTCTGGCTCTTAAGAATCTAGCGCGGGAAATTAGTCAACTGAAAACGTGCAAGGAAGCTAAAGCTGATGTGTGGGAACTAATAAAAAAAACCCGAAGTTTTCTCACCATTGTGGTGGGAAATATCTGGCATTTTTTTGTACAGGTAAAAGCTTACTTACAAAGAGCATTAGAAACAAAACGCATTTTGTAGATAAAATAAAGTAGCAGAAATTGGATACGAATGCTGGGTAAAGGAAACGCAGTACGAAATATTAAATTGATATATGTTAAAAATAATAATAAAATGTGAAATTTGGTTGCTGACCTTGGCTACGTTTAACAAGCCATCTCTGTCTTCCGATTCAAGACTCCATGAACTGGCGGAAGTACTCCCAAAGATCACGTACGACAACGCCGGGCAAAGTAAGGTAAGGCAGGAAATGGTCCAAAGCCGCCGTTTTCTTTTTTTTCGATTTACAGACGTTTCTAGGTATTCAGACCTTAAAACCTATCAGCGTAGTAATTTTCAGATCTGTAGGTAAAGTAGAAGTGGTAGAACAATTCGCCAAACTATTCTAGCAGGCAGTGTGTGACAACTGTCATTTAGATTTTCTGGGTTGGGGACCTTTTTAGATATATGGACGTTAGTACCTATCAGAATACTAGTTTTCAGTTCCCCAGGTTATTTGGAAATTGTCGAATAATACGAGGACAGAAACAATCGCATTTTCTAGTTTTTTCCTCTTTGCTTTATAATTTCAGATGATATTTTACCTACAACGTCTAATGTCTCCCTTGCGTAATTCAAATATTAGGTAAGTACTGCGATCATTAGCTTAGCATTGATCATACGAAGGATATTTCTAATAATGAAGCTATAATAACGAAACCTCAGGATCCTTTTGATCATCTATGCTACGCACTTTGAATTATCACATTAGCTGCATAATTAAACGACACATAGGAACAATATTTCATTCGTACAGTTTAACAAGACAGTTTTACTAAAACACTTTGTACCATAAATATCTTATCGGATCATGCAATCGAAATTAAAAAGGATTATGTCAAAACTCATAAGCAAAAATACATATAATACCAGATATTCAGCTACATTGCGAAAGACAAATTTCGTAACTATAGAAGCCGAAGAAAGCTAGGTAACCAACTCCCAATTTTTCTCTACATTTATTTGTTTAGTGATTGATATTAAATTGAATTCTCACATTAAAACAAATTGGATGGGAATTACAAAAACGCCTTAAAATTGTTATCTAGCAATATCTTAACACGCTCTGCAATCTGAGTTGCGAAAATTTCTTAGCTTTCCTTTTTGAACATATAAGCATTTAATAGAGCAACATAAGATTTACATAATAATTCAAATATTTGATCACAACAGCAGATTTAGATTTTTAACGAATATTCTCGCCGTCATTCTAAACAGATAAATGTTTTTATTGAACGCATATTATTTTAATGTTTAATGACATAAATGTCTTATCATTGTTATTCAGATACCTCTCGGTTTTTGGTGAAGTAAGTAGTAAGCACGCACCTCGTCGCAAACCGACCTATACACACGCCCGCAGTGTAATGATAACAAAATAGCACGATTGTGAGTGCAAGATGTCTATATCTACATAATTAACTGATTTAGAATGTAGATTAACAACATGGTGCCAAATAAGCAGTGAAACAGTGAGTGACATTTCAACGACATTGGGGATTTTAGGTCAACCGTTTGAGATGTTACATGCCGACGCGACCAGTTCACTGACTGAGGAGCGATTTTGAATATAATTTTCTTCCCTGATTTCTCATAAATAAAATTCTTACATCTTCATGACCTGCATACACACAATTTCACAGTGAATTGCATTTATGATTTATCCGGAAACTAAAAAATATATTGGGGTTACGCGGTGTAACAAGTGTGAATATCGCTAACCTAACGGAATCGCAGGGCATTTCCTAATGAAGAACAAATACCTACACAATGGCTTAAAGACTTTAGAAGCCTTCTAAAATTAAATGTAATTTTTTAATGCAATTTCTAATTAAATTATGTTTTACGGAAACATTACTGAAAACTGATGTATTTACATTTATAAATAAGAAATAAATATCAAGAAAAAACATTTTTTAATTTTTCCTCTTAAATGTTTTTCATCTATAACATATCACTTATAGTATATACTTAAATTATTTGGAAACCGTTTAATTATTTTAAAGATTGCTAACATCTAGAATTGTGGAATCATTTTTTTCTCAAATTTTGAAATGAAATTGAAAGAACGTTTTTATTGAAATAAAATTGAACTGAAATTTAAAAAACGAAACGTATTTCAAAACCTAACCAGGTCTAGAAAAGCCATTATGGATGAAAATTCTGGATGACGTTTATATGATCTGAATCTTTGGAGTAATAATTTGATATTTAAAAATTTCTCCTCCTGCAGGTACATATACCACGTCCAGATAATATTATAAGAGACGTCACCTTAGTCTTCTTGAAAAATTTTATAACATGACAAATTTGCATCCAGTGATCTCAAGTTGCTAAATTCAGTGGCACAACTGTCTGCAACTTCTAGAGAAAGTAGTTTCGTAAAAATGAAAATGACATTTTCCATGTGATATATTAAGTAAAAATATTTACTTTATTTTGGTTTAATGTTTCTGACACTGCTAACTTTCGAAATGCCGACTCCGTGGCTTAGTGGTCTAAGCGCTGCCTTATGACCATTCGTCCGTGAAGAGGTCCGGTTTCGAATCCCGGTGCGGCATGGATGTTGTGTTTGCCTTACGGTACTGGCTGTCTCCCTTCCTGGAAATGGAATGACCCTAAATTAGTGACGGGCGACTGCTTATAACCCATTGAGTTGCTAACGGTAGTCGTTAAACCTTAAGCAAAAAAAATAATTCGAAATTACTTTTATTTCAGGTACAAATGTATTGTATTGGCATTTTATACTGAATATTTAGTCCGTTGACGATTATGTAATGTTCTTTAAAAACGGATACAAAGGAAGAACATTTTTTAGTTTCACAGTTCTAAGGAACATTTGGTGAACACCAAGAAACGATGAGACAGGAAAATAAAATGTAGTAATCGGAAGACTTGCACGTAGCATGCCGCGGCGTAGCATTAAATAAAGTATCAGAAACGAACGTTAGTCAGACAAAATTATTAAAGTCAATGTATGGAGAAGAATCACAGCAAACACCAACGAAATCAAAAAGTATTTCAAAACGAAACGTGGAAGACGTATTTGCAAATTTTTCAAGAACTACTGGAAAAGTTTAGCGTATAGGTGGTAATAATTAAATGGTTATTTCACAGGATGTCTGTGTCCTAATAGTAAAATATGCTTCCATAGATATATGACAACAAATAAACAGCAGAGCTTGAAAAGAAACCTAAAACAGCTTTCAATGCTCATACGGAAATTTATATTTGAAAAAAAATTAAAAATGTAGCCAAGAGATGTAGTAAAATACCAAACTCAGCAGCATTGTGAAATTTCTATAAAATCAGTTTCGTCATAAAAATTTACATTTAAATGCTAATCACAGACGGTAATAAAATTACAAGTTGAATTATACTAAATTATTCCGAAATTCTTTCCTCATTTTATACGTGAGTAAAATAAGTTGTTTGCAATTTCTAAGTACATAGGGTTATGCAAGACATTTTGTTCCGTGAAGATATAAAATAAAATACGATATGTACGCGAAATGGTGTCATAACTGAATGTGTAAAAACTAATGCTGATTTGCGGAATATGGTGAAAACGAATGAGTATAAGACAGAAAATATGTATAGATGTAATGCACTCAATCCACATTTCGACTGCAAAGTTTCAGGCCTAAACTTTGGTAATTCAGGAACAGTAGCATCAACACAGCAGCACGTTTCTTTGTGTTCCAGCAAAAATGTATACGCTTTATCATATAGGTGCTGGATGCTTTCACATATTTCGAACGCCGTTGACTTGACTGTTTTCACTAAGACATTCTGCTAGGTTGTAGAGTTCTAGCAGAAAAATGAAATGGCGTTAGCCTTTCAGTCACAACTCTTTCTGAAGAACGATTTACCAAAAATTGGTTCTTTTTCTTTTTCTTTTCTTCTGGCCATTATTCTCTATTAAGCGTCCTTGGATTATCCCCAGTTTAAATTTACAATTATTTGCAGAGGTAGACATTTTGAGGTAAGAAGAATTGTCGAAATTTCAGATTGTTCGTGTCACAGAAACCTAAATTTCCACGAATGACAATGACATCATTCCATGCCATGCATTCTATTTCTTCTAAGATTCTCGATCCTTGAACCGCGTTTTGGAATAAGTTACAAGTTAGGTTTTCTGGAATTAATCTTTCGAAAAGTTACCCAAAACTAAAAATTATTGGTTGTAACAGCTTCAAAATTCTCAACCTGGAGCGAGAGGGCTGTTCTGTCATTATTAGCACAGTAACAAATTGCCTTGCCTGATGTCTTTCGGAAACTGTAGATTTATTTATTAAAATTTATGCAATTCTCAGCGAGGGCCATTTTTCATTTCTCTGCAAAGGGATGCTATTCATCCCTCTGCTCGTGGGATACAATTTTTTACTGAAAGAAGAGGTGCCGAAAATTGAACGCATTTCTTCCAATTTTCACTTTTCCACGCAAGGTTTGTTGATTTCTTTCCCACAATAAATATATCTGTATTTCACCAGGAACATATTTCTTTAGTGTAAGAATTTTTGAATATTTTAATTTTTAATACACGGTTCCGCAGTTCTGCAGTACGCGTGGTAAACGCGTTACTAGGTTGACTGTGCCACTAATTCCGGGTATTTTTTTATCTTTTTATCCCTGAACAAGTGCTACAAACTGCAGATTTGTATCCTATAAGTCAGTGATAACCAAACAATGGCGTTGGTGTATTTCCGTTTCTATCCCTGCTTTTCATACTCTTGTCTCAGGTTCTGATTTTGGAAGCTTGGCCAAAATTTGGAGAACTATTTTCAATGCTTTCGGTTATCCACACCAGGCTTGTTTCTGTCAACACAACTGTATCTACCACTTATTTCCACAAGTGCAAAACGTCTTGCAGAAATGTTTGTTGAAAATTAGAGAATGTGTTTCTTAGATAATAGATTCTCCATAAGGTCACCTTATGAGTCTCCGGAAGGACCGTCCCATTTTCTCTTTAGTTGCCGATTTCTTACAGGAGTTGTTTAGTTTTCATATATTTAGTTTACCATACCTCTACTATTCGTCTACACATGCTATTGAGAGCACATATAAATATTTTGCATCATTATTCCGTCTTAAGAAGTAAGATTTATTCACCTGCATAGTTTCTCAATTATTGTTACAAAACAAGGGATCTGTGGATTGGTGTACAGCTGACACAAAAACCATATCCCAAGGCGAGTGTACATAAAGCACGAAAGTCACTAGAGCTAATTCATAGCGACATGTGTAGTCCTATGGAATATATGACTCCTGGAAGGAAAGGTATTTCATAACTTTCATCGATGACTTCAGCAGATTTACATATGTTTATCTGATTAGTAATAAAAATGAAGCTACTGAAAAATCGAAGATTAGTAATAAAAATGAAGCTACAGAAAAATCGAAGATTAGTAATAAAAATGAAGCTACATAAAAATCGAAGCAATATGTTGCAATCACTAGCAACAAGTTCAAAACCAAACCTAGTACAATTAAAACTGACAAGGGAGGAGAGTATGTTGGCTTAGAATTCGAAAGCTATCTTGTCGAGAATGAAATTGAACACCAAACGAGTGTACCATATTCACTACAGCAAAATGTCGCGGCAGAAAGGAAAATCCGGTATCTCGTTGAAATGGCAAAAGCAATGCTTCTGGATTCGAAAATAGAAAAGAAGTTCTGTGGAGAAGCCCTCACCACTGCAACATACCAACAAAATAGGCTACCAACCAGATCTACGGGCAAAACACCATTCGAACTATGGAAGAGCTACAAGCTTTACATAGGACATATAAAGGTATTTGGCTGCAAAACATATACGTATATGCCAAAACACATCCGAAAGAAATGCGACAATCATGCTCAAGAAGGAAGATTGGTTGGATATAGTTAAAGAACCAAAGGATATCGTATCCTAATACCAGGAACAAACAGGGTAATAAGCCGTAGTGTGAAATTTGATGAAAGTCCCAGTGTATGGGAAAATTGTAGGCCAATATCAAAATCAAGCAAAGACACGCAAAATATTGTTTTTGAAAAAGAAAAACCTTTTGTTGAAATCAAATGAATCAACAGGTGAAAGCACAAGTACACAACCCAGAAGATCAGCTAGAACTACAAAAGGAAAACCGCCTGACAGGTTAGCATACATTGCCAAAGCGAAACCCAAGCGTGAGCCTACAAATTTGCACGAAATGCAGACATTGCCAGAAGAAGAAAAACAAAAATGGCTGGAAGCTACAAATGAAGAAATTAAACTTCTAAAAAAGAATAATACCGGGGAACTTACTGATTTGCCTAAAGAAAAGAAAGCCATCGGTTGCAAATGGACATTTAAAATAAAATACCATGCTAATGGGGCCATAGATACATACAAAGCACGATTTGTAGAAAGGGTTATAATCAAAAGCCTGGTGAAGACTATAACCAAACTTTTGCTCCCGTCGTAAATAAAATATACTACAATTCGCACCGGATTTAAATTAGCAGCATACAGAAAGATGCATGTACATCATTTTGATATAAAAGCTTCATTTTTGTACTGTAATCTAGAAGAAGAAGTATATATGTCTCAACCAGTAGGTTACATAGGAAGAGGCCAAGAAAAGAAAGTATGTAAACTTAATAAATCAATATATGGACTCAAGCAATCTGCAAGGTTATGGAATCAAACCATTGCAAATTTCTTATCTAAAAAATGTTACGTCCAAGGAAAAGTTGACCCATGCTGTTCCACACGCAAGGAAGGGGATTCTTTCACATATATAATCGTGTATGTGGACGACATTTTAATTGTATCTGATCTTATGGAATATATCAACAAATCCAGAAAAATAATTGAAACGATGTTTGAAATAAAAGATCTTAGAAAGGTGACAAAAAAATATTTGAGCAAACAGGTGGAAAGAGAAAATGATGGAAGTTAAAAACTTCATCAAACTGCAAAAATAAAAGATGTCATCAACAAATATGATGCAGAGCCACAGAAGAAAAGTTATACACCAATGTCCACAGATTTTAGAAAACACAATTTAGCAGAAGAAACTCTAGCGGATAATTCTGTATACCGCGAAGTAGTGGGAGCCTTGTTGTATATTTTCACAGTCACAAGACCAGATATATAGCCGCCCCGGTGGCGCAATGGTCTAAGCGATGGCCTGTGATCATTCGTCCGAAAGGGGTCCGGGTTCGAATCCTGGTGAGGCATGGATGTTGTGTTTGTCTTACGGCACTGGCTCTCTCCCTTCCCTGGAACCCGTGACCCTAAATTAGGGACGGGCGACTGCTTATAGCCCATTGAGTTGCTCACGGTAGTCGTTAAACTTCCAATCAAAAAAATCAAAAAAAAATAAAAAATAAAAACAAGACCAGATATAGCAACTGCAGTCGGGATTTTAAGCAGAGGTGTGAAAAACCATCATCAAAAGATTGGAAAGCCATACAGAAAGTAATTAATTATCTGAAAACTACGATCGACATATGACTTCACCTCAGTACAAAACACCAAACCATCCTCAAGGGATACACCGATACAGATTGGGCAGGTGGTATTAAACACCGAAAATACTCCAGCGGATACGTATTCCAACTTGGAAATAGCACCATATCGTGGAATTCCAGGAAACAGATTTGTATCGCTCTTTCGTCAACGGAATCAGACCATGTTGCAGCAGCTCATACTTGCCTAGAACTGATTTGGATCCGAACTTTATTAGATGATCTGCATTATGCACAAACGGAGCAAACAATATTGTTTAAAGACAACTTGTCCAGCATAAATCTCATCAACAATGAGAAAATAAGCGCTCGAACGAAACACATAGATGTGAAATTAAAATTCGTTAGAGACCATCAGCAGACAACGCCAAAACTAGAGTACTGTATAACCAAAGACATTTTTTTGGATTGGAGGTTTAACGACCACCGTGAGCAACTCAATGGGCTATGAGCAGTCGCCCGTCCCTAATTTAGGGTCACTGGTTCCAGGGAAGGGAGAGAGCCAGTGCCGTAAGACAAACACAACATCCATGCCTGACCGGGATGCGAACCCGGACCCCTTACGGACGAACGATCAGAGGCCAGCGCCTTAGACTACTGCGCCACCGGGGCGGCAAACCAAAGACATGACAGCAGACATCCTGACAAAACCCCTGCCCACAGACCAGCATGAAAAGTTAAAGACTGAACTCGGAATGACATGCGACTACAACTCATCGAGCGGGAGATTGTTGGAAACATGTAGAATGATATGACGCGATTCGCAGCAGTCGTATGGTTGAAGCGTACTTAATAGAAGAGGAAAATTATTTGAAATCCTCGTTGTATAGAGCACGTGACCTATCGCGTGAACTCATGCACGCTGAGCTAAGACAGGACTGATATGACGTCATTGTGTTTTGATGTTAGTCGTTCGTCTGATGCCGCCATGTTTGCAAGACACAAGTGGCAATCTCGTTAGTTTTGTATACAGTGATTCCGCTACGTTGTTTCTAATAAATATATCGTCCTTATATACGGCTCAAGATGAAGTTATTTAGGTGTTTATCGTTCATGCACGTATTAGTTTTTCCTTTTTTCGAAGTTACAATTCTGCCAATGGAACGGAGTGCTACTAGCTACCGAAAGGATTCAACGATATAGTGTACATTTAATAAACATTCTATTCGTACCATATATAATTATCAACATACCTACAGTAACTCGCTCGGGATGTTTTTTGCAAAAAAAGAAATTAGTTGCAATTACATCTCCATCAATTTACCAAATGTAAGCAAGAAGTTGCGCGTGACAGCTAATATCTGTGGACTTGTCGATATGAAGTGAAAACTTCCGACTGCTGTTGATTTTCTCCTTCAAAATGTCTTCAATGTCACTGGACATGTCATTAACTCGGTGACTGATTGCGGCAGCTCAAAGAAAGGAATTTTTGAAATTTCACTAGCAGCTTCTGAACCCAGGCCTATTTTCACCATCTCTTTACAAGCAGGGATTAACAACGTTTCAGTTATTGTGTTGGTTTTTGGGCCTTTACGATAAATTCGGCTACCTTATGGTTAGCTCCTTGTACTTTTTCTGAAAATCGTGCTGTCGCAGTCATTAATGTTGCTTGTTTTTGGTTTTGTTCCTACAACCGACGAAAATAATTGATATCTTTGCTTGACAGAGAAGAATGTTTTGTTGACAAATGCCGTTTAAGTTTACTGGGAACCATATCAGCATTACTGAGTTTTTCACCACAAACGATACACTTGGAGTTTGGGCATGTTTTATCACCATACCAAAAAGAACCCGTAAGATAAATAAGTGTTGATGCAAAAAAGAAGAGAGATGAGGACAACTAAAGAAGATGTGACTTCCAAAGTGGAATATATAGAGCTATGCAAGACAGTAAGAAAAAGTATCACTGAAGACGTAAGAAATTTCAAGCACCGCTACAATGATCCTGCTACATAAGAAAGGTGACATTGAGGATTTCGAAAACTACAGACCTATCAGCCTCCTATCAGTAGTTTATAAAATCTTCACTCAAAGTTCTTTCACACCGCTTGAAGGTAACACTGGACATGGCTCAACCGAGAGAACAAGTATGAACTTCCATTGTGCATGGCTTTTATCGATTATGCTTTGATTCGGTGAAACCATCAGCAGTTACAATGGCTCTGAAAACCTGCGGTATTGAAGATGCATACATTAATATTATTAATAACATCTATGAAAATAGCAAAGATTCGGCTGTTTGAAAATACAACACACGTAAAAATTGGAAAATTTTTGCAACTACCCCATCAGAGCTGCAGAGTATGATCCAGGAACTTGCTGACAAGTCACATTGATGAAGAAATTAATCGGCGTACAAAACTTTCCTGGAGAGCTTTTGGAAGAAACAGCATAATTTTCAAGAGCAAAGACAACTCAAAGCAGCATGTAATTGTACGAAGCTGGACCTATACTCTACAAAAAGAAGAAGGGACACATATTCGACTTATTTAAAATAAAGTCTAACACTGAGTGGGTGCATCGGTTCAGGAAGAAAGTAATAAAGTTGAAGAATCAGTAACAAACAGGGACAAATACCAAAACAAAGTAATAAAATAACAAAAGACAGGGAAAGTTTTTTTGCTAATCATCTCACTTTTAGGTAAAATTGTACACAAAGCATGTGGCAAGTGTAAAAAAGTAGCCGCCTAGCGCAGCGGTAGAGGCGAGAAATGCAAATACTGTATATCAATAAGCAAAACTACGATATAACAACAACTGTGAGTAAATAATTTTCATTTTATTTCCTAGAATACATAAAAATTCAGGGCAGGTAATAAAGAATAAACAAGCATCATCTTATTTAATTAGTGCAGCGGCAGAGGATGAAATACAAGCATATGAAACACAGTAACTGGGATAAAATTAAAAATAAAACTCTACAACTAATTTCTTACATTAGGAAAATAGGTGAAAGTTCGAGTCACACCTTTCACCTTGTGGGGCACATTGGTGTGCCGCGGCACACCGCATGCGGAATACAGAGATAGGCAACTGCTTCTCGTAGGTTTTCGACCGAAGGAATGTTTAGTCGAAGACGCTTTGTTTCCTAGGACTTACACCCGCATTCTAGAAGCTGAAGTAAAGAAGGGGTTACGAGTCCAGAGAGGAAAGGGTCAACTGATATCGTGGTAGGATGCTAAACGATACCAGAATAGATAGTGCCCTCCGAGAGGGAAGGAAAACTGATATTTTTAATTGGAGGCCAATGTCTAGATGTTTAAGTAAATGTTAACTTTATAATCGTTTTTTTTGTTTTGTTTTGAGGTTTGTACTAGATAAATTTGCGATATTCCTTAAAAACTCAACTTCAATGCACAGTAACAAGTCTAATGTCCAAAGGGTTTGTTATAGTAAATTAGCGTTTAGTAATAAATCCATGTTACTAAGCCTAACGAATGGCGTATGAGAAGAGTTTAGAACCACATACAGATCTCAGCGGACAACAAATGATTCATATATATAATCTTTTGTATGTTTATTGAACTGCAAGGCATTTTTTTAATGCATTAAGTGAAATGAATATTTCATATAAAATATCGCATTGTTTTATGATTTAGCTACTAATTTCACAGTTTTGAAAATAAGCGCTGAAAAACTAAAGAACATGCCAAACCGTTTGAAATCATTGTAGATATTTATTTCTTGCGAAACTTTTTACCGTTTATATTGTGAAGAGTTTTCCTTCCTTTTACTAAACCTTGAGCTGGTAGATCAAATTTGATTATCGCTAACAAAATACTAGTACCTGAAATCAGTTTTCAGTTAGACAAAACTTTTAGTGGAAGTTTTCTTTGAGGAGAAGTAAGAAGTACCCATATTCATTCATGTAAATTTATCCATTGAATATTTCATTGTCACACCAATTATTTTTCTGAATATAATTTGGCTGATTTATGATACAACAAAGGTCTTTTTACTTTGTGTCTACTTACCTGATTTATCTGTTTAACACCGGTGGTTATTTTGCTTGTCAGCATTCATTTAAAACGCCCACATAAGTAACGTTTTCTAATGCTAAGCGTTCGAAATATGGAGTACTGAACTGAACGAAATATGTGTTCCATAAATTTACGTTCGGAGAGAGCACACGATTTATCTAAGCCAAATTGTACTTTGCGATACTGTTTTTATTATTCTGAATGTTTCCTTATTTTAATTGAAGTGTGAATTAAATAGACTTGTTCCATGTTGCTTACTAAGAAATAAAATTAAGATCCCGTTTTCTGCGTTCCGAAATGCAACAATTTCTTTTCTCTAACATTTCCTGAGGTATGCTTGAAACGAAATACTCTTAAATAATTATATTTAATATCTGACAGCTACGCGTTTGTAATCAAATGTTTTCTTTAATTTTGTCGCATATAACAATTGATTCTTTAATTTTATCGCCTTAACAATGTGCTGCCAAGGAACAGGAATTAGTTGATCAAATCCTATTGAGTGAAATATTCGATACTCAAACGGATTTAAACAAATCTAGGTGCATAGTTGTGTTCTTCAGAAATTTAAGTCGCACACACACATACACATGCACCCCCCACACACACATACACATACACCCCCCACACACACACCCATACACACAAACACCGATTCCGAGGTGGCAATTTGACCTCAACGGCTCCCCCGATCAGGTCGTCCATCTCACTTTGATGACGATCGTTTTGCGTTATCATGTTGGAGAAGGATACCATGGAATCGATGTGGCAGTATCAGGTGTATTGCTCCCTCCATATAGTGGATTTGCTATCAACAGAGTGAAGCGTTAACGGTCCTACTCCTAGGCAGCATTTCGCAGTGAACAATGCCTTCCGTGTTCCACCAGACCCACAAAATTATTATCGCGCGATGAAGGTCATGTTTTGGACGTAGTATTGGTGTCTTGTTTGGGCCTAACCGTCAGCCCCGATGCCTGAAATTTACATACAATCACCATTTTTCATCACCGGTGACAACGGCGTTATCATGTTAGAGAATGACACCATGGAATCGATGTGGCAGTTTCAGGTGTATTGCTCCCTCCATATGGTGGAGTTGCGATCAAGAGAGTGAAGCGTTAATGGCCCTACTTCTCGGCAGCATTTCGCAGTGAACAATGCCCTCCATGTTCCACCAGACCCACAAAATTATTATCGCACGATGAAGGTCATGTTTTGGACGTAGTATTGGCGTCTTGTTTGGGGCAAACCGTTAGCCCCGATGCCTGAAATTTACATACAATCACAATTTTTCATCTCCGGTGACACTACCCTACAGAAAGTTTTTTTGCTGCTGAGAACATTCGTGATAACGGAACAGCAAGGCACGACATATGGAAACAGTCTGAGTCGTGCTTTCCTCGGTGAGAAGGTGAAGCACTCAAGACCCAAATTTCTGGACCTTTTCCGTACGTTCTATGTATCTCACTACTGTGGGCTGATCACAGTCCATCTCAGTAGCCTATTCGCGTGTATTTTGACGCGGATCCAAGTGTATGAGATGGTTCAAATGAAAATGCTGCCGAGGAGTAGGACCGTTAACGCTTCACTCTGTTGATACCAACTCCACCATATGGAGGGAGAAATACACCTGAAACTGCCACATCGATTTCATGGTGTCCTTCTCCAACATGATAACGCACGTCTTCACAGTGCAAACTTCCAGACCATGCTTTGAATTTTAAAATTGTTCGAAGTCGGCAGGAAAGAAGCAGGAGGAGAGACTAACTGTTCTGTTAATCTGCAACATGGCAGGTACGGACAAGCGAAAACCACTTGTTATTGGAAAGAGCAAGAACCCGAGATGTTTTTAAGGAATCAAATATTTACCAGTAGAGTAGGAAGCGAATTCCAATGTATGGATGACTTCGGCGATACTATCAAAGTTCATCAGAGAGTGGGATATGGAATTAGATGTGAAAACGAAAAAGATCGCGTTGGTTCTCGATAATTGCACAGCGCATCCTAGCGATCTTCAGCCATGGAACATTAAAATTGTTTTCTTGCACTCAACAACGATATCTCTCATTCAGCCTCTAGATCAAGGCGTAATCAAAACAGCGAAAGCCGTATACAGGCGAGAAACGAAGAGAAAATTCATCGAAGTGATTGATTCCTGCGATTAAGTTACGGCGGCGGAAAAAAAGTATATATATATATATATATATTAAAAAAATATGTAGTACGGATATTTTTTTGCACAAAAATATATCCGTACTAGATGCGCTGCATATGGTGGCAAGCACCTGGAAATGTGTGACCGCGAACACTATAGACAACTGTTTTGTTAAAGCAGGAATGCGAGGCGAACGAGAAAATTATATCATATAAAAAGTGGTGATGAAGAGGACAGCAAGGAATGTCAGCAGTGGATTAACAGTGAAGAAAATTTATACACGTCTGCACGCCGCACTGATGATGATATCGTTCATAAAATCATGAATGATCCGGTGGAAGACGAGGAAGAAATTTATGCATGTAACCTGATACAACACCTCCAACGACAAATCAAACTTGTGAGGCTATTAGTGTTATACTTCGGTGTTTAGAACATAATGGTGCAACAGCTGAAAATTATGAAGATTTGGCCGTCTGCAAAACTTTATCGGGGAAAACCTAGCGCCAGTAAAGAAAACAAAAATTCACATGTTTTTTGGAGAAATGTCAGATTTCACAAAGCTATGTATAAAAAAAGTTTTCATGATTCATTTATGTACAGTATATTCTTCCTACTACGTTTGATTCTGATTTTTCGCGAAAACAAAATACAGCATAAAATTCCAATAATACTGTATAATTACAAATTCGAAAAATATTTAAAGATAAGTCAATCATAATACAATGTATATTACAGTAGCTATAAATAACGTAAAATGTTTAGATGACGCTTAATATTATCAAATTACTAACGTACGGACGTGATCACATTAAACGGTGCCCATGGTAATTTCTGCCGAAGCGTCTAGTTAATCATTATACGAAAATGAACATGTACCCTCGATAAAGTGTATTGGGCTGAACTGACCTCATCCTAGGCTTGAGAAATAGTGTAGTTTGAACCATCGCTGGAAGGTTGTACCTCTTTGCCGAAACTTCACTTAAGAGACAATACTTTTTCTTTTGAATCGTATATTTGCTATAGTTTTCCCTAAGACAGGGAAATAGACTTGAAATAGTTTACAATATACAGTATTTGCACTTTCATATTAGTGAAGATCATTCCGCATCTCAGCGGGATCCTAATTCATAACATATTGAATATATATATAGATCCTGTTTTCCATCTACACATATATACCAGAAACCGTATTTTGAATTACTCATCTTGTTTCCTAGATCTCAATTACTGGTTAGATTGTATCCAGAGATTTTATTCCTACCGCAGGCAAATTCAATAGTAGATATTAACAAAATTTGTAAAACGATAAAAATTAACGTTAAGTGTCAATACCCTGCACTGTCAATCTCGGATTTCGTTAGGCATCCCATAATCTTGTTAAAGAATTTTCTTTGCGTTAGTTTGATGTCACAGAGCAATCACACAAATCAAGTTTGCATGTACATTTTTCTTCCTGTTACTAAGACACAAGGAATCTAAAAAATATAATATTAATCACATACTTTAGTTCTAAGAACCTCAAATGTAGATAAATAACTAAATAGACAAAACTATTCTGTAGGATTGATTTACAACACTATTGAAACTAGAATCCGGATTGATAACAACACTTTTACTTTGAACACAACTTTATTAAACTAGGTGGGCACCGAAATGCGGTATATTTATTCAACGATACATTAATTTGAATCTGAACGTCGCTTAATATCGTCAAAAATGGTGAAAACGATAGCTGCTGTTGTCAGGTTTTCATGCCGGTGTCTTTAAGCAAATGATGAAGGACATTTATATCTGACATCCTGGGACTAACGATACTAACGCTACAAAAATATATTACCGCTTTCCTCCCTCCCCCCCCTCTCTCTCTCTCTCTCTCTCTCTCTCTCTCTCTCTCTCACTCTCTTCATTGATATCAAAAACAATGAATACATATTCAGAATTTTGGCGTTATGCGTATTTTTTTAGAGTACTCAGTCCGGAAGGCAACGCAGATTTAGTAAAGTAATAATCTGACGAGGAGTTCCTAGATTTATATAAAATTGATGGTATGTAAGCTTAATGATAAAACATCAGGACTAAGCGAATTCAGAAGAGTTTATACTAGGAATTTTCATGCTTATTGTCATACATTACATAACATGATGATAAACGACGACGACAACTAGTAAGATAAGTTCAGCCACAAAGGAACAATTCATTGCGGAAAAAATTATAAATTTAGATATATTAATATCAACTCCATACCTTAATTTAATTACATAGATTTTGGCATTACATATTTCTAAAGATCGAATTGTACTCCCCCAAGGTTTGATCACCAACATCTATGATTCATTCTTTTACCATTTACGTTTTTCACACTTTCTGTTTCCAACCAATATCCTGCGATGTTCTTCAGAAAAGAGAAATACGTGACATTTCTTTTGGAAACACACTAAACGTTATAAAAAGTTTTTGTCCATTTGTTTATACTGACATACAACACCTCATGTATAAAACGCACTGCTGTTTTAAAAAATTATAGCAACAAAAAAGTATCGCACTATTTGAATGAAATTTACATCATAGAATCTACACGTTACAGGAGATGACTGCTTACATCCGTAGAGTTGTAAAAGACATTTTCGCTTCGAAACTCATCTGTATGAAATCACCTCTAGGAAGAGTAACAGCCTTTACACGTCGTAGCATTGAATGGAAGAGGTTTTTGATATCGTCCTGCGCAAGAACAGCTATTTAGGTTGTTACTATACGTGACTTGAGTTAATTTGTGGTTACTCGTGGAAGCAATTGGCGGGCCGGTTAATTAGCTACAATGTCCTAGACATGGATTGGGGACGTATCCGATGAACGTGAAGTACAGTGAAGAAGCGGTACCTGCTGTCAGGGAATTAATCTTGCACATTCAAGACCATATGTGGTCGAATATTGATTGTCCTTATGGAATATGTCGCCAGGACACCTTTGAAAGAATGGTATCAACTCTGCCTACAAAACAGTTTGGGGAAGGCAAGGATGCTCGATTAGTATTCTGAATATTTGCAGCCCAGTCGGAACCTCGCTTAACCCTTTTTTGACACTTTGTGAAATGGTGACTAATGCAAAATGCTATGTTGTGTTTCTCTTTTAGATGTCCGGTGACTTTTGTCAATTGGGGGAATTGCTTACGCGAGGACGGCGGAAAATGACGAACCCATTGTACCGCCATTTATCTGCTTGTAATTTGTCCTTGAAAACTGAAATAGTTGGAATTTGAGACCAAGTCCATTAGCTTGAAGATTCTGAAGCAAGCCTATTGCGAATAAAGTGATGAATTAGAGATTGCATCTTTTTTACGCTCGAATGGCTTCCCGCACGGGTACCGAAGGGTAAAGAGAAGTAACGTTGAAATTCCCTATAATGTCACGTTGTTGGACAGAGATTTGCTTGATTTTCGTGAAAAAATCTAGAGTGGCAGATATTATAAAGTCCCATTCCGGGAAATGACTAATCCCAAATGCGTATAATACTCGCACTTTCTCTACACGGTACGTCGGTTCGGACCTTCTTAACACGATGGGTCTCAATGTTTTACCCTGCTTGTGTTGTTTAAGTCTTCCGAAAGTTTTGGGATTTAAGGGTCTGGTGTTAATTTGGTGGCTTTTTTGAGATCAAGTGGGATAGCGGTCAGCTTGGCAGCTCTTTGTATCTATGCAATCTACGAATTCAGAGGGTTCTTCGCTTTTCTGCAGATCCAGAGGAGGACATAAAATCTGGGAGCTTGTGATTATAATCCACTGCATCCATAATCGCTGTTTGGCCGAATCTGTCCGTTAGCGTAAATATTATGTAGTGGTCATTTCTGAGGGTCGAAATCGGTTATAGAATTATAACTTTACACTCGTCGTCAAAAACATTGTTGCACCCAGAAACACGTGTCTGATAGCAAAGCTATTCGGGAGGAATGTAAAGGTGACTACGGACAATAAATGATTAAACATTAAGACTTATATGGGTAATATTTATAGAACTATACTCCAAGAAGTACTGTCTCTCAGTGTGGCGTCGTGTCGCCATGTTTTCTCACACAGCATGCCAGACGTCTCGGTTTGGAGTTGTGCATGTTCCTTATGATGTCCTGCGATAAGCCATTCCATGCAGCTTGAATTTTCTCACGCAGTTCCGGCAGATTTTGCGGTAAGGGATGGATTGTGGATAGCGCGTTCAATAAAACCCCACACATTTTCAATCGGCGACAGGTTGGGAGATGGGGTTGGCCATGGCAGAATGTCAGTGCCTTGAAGGCAAGATCTCGAGACAGTAGCCGTATGCGGTCGAGCATTTTACGTTTGGAAAATCGCACCGTCGTGTGCGTTCAAGAAAGGTAGGGCTTCTGGTTGCAGGACCTCATTAACGTAACTTTGGGCTGTCAAAGTGCATGTGATCAACACCAAAGGTAATCTGGAAACGTAGACAGTTGCACACCAATCCATTCACCAGGCCTTCTGGACGTGTAACGCTCGACAACAAACCGGTTATCTTGGCGCTTACAACAGTGCCTACACACAAAGATTCGTTGGTCGCCTGCTGCAAGACAAAAGCAGGACTCGTAATGAAAATTCACCCGCTGCCATTCTGCGTGGCTCCATGACAGTCTAGCACGACACCATTGCAGTCTTTGGAGACGATGCAACGGTGTTATGAGCAGTCGTCATAACGGTCTGCATGCGTGTAGTCCTAAGTTGTGCAGGCGCTTGCCAATGGTGCTGGCGCTAATCGGACAATGCATGGCGGGTACTTCTTCTCGCTGAATATCCGCCATCGTGTCTGTTGGGTCACTCCGCTCACGTTGGATAACCCGTTGGTCCTCTCTCTCCGTGGTTCGTCTGGGTCTACCAGGCCCTTCCTGTAGCTGCTGCGTTCTTAGTTCTGTCCACTGCCGCCGTCAGCGTGTAATGGTGATATCCGCACGATCGGTATGGTGCGCCAAACGGCAATAAGACCACCCCTTTTATCGGAGTCCAACGATGCAAACTTCTCGAACTCCTACAACTGCTCGAATGGCTCCCGAACTGTTTTCTGAGGCATATTTCACTTGCAAAGGACGCAACCAACACAACAGAGCTAGTCAGAATGGCAAGAACGCTCAACGGGACGACCTTATATTTTTCCGATGATCCGATTCTATCATACTAATTAATAGAAAATTTATCATACTACTAGCAGGGAGCAATGAAAACAAGAAACGTCACTTTCTCAGTTTGGCAGCTCTTTCTGAACTCCACAAACGTATGGTTCTTCGCCTTTTGTTAGAATTATCGTTCGTTGCATGGAACTGCGTCAGTATTTCCATATTCGCTATACTTTATGCCACTTTAGTATTTGGTTTGTTATGAAAAGTGTTTTCACTATCCCTTAACTTTGGACACTTGTAAATGTCTCTGTACTTTGAATGTGGCGAGAAGCAGGTAAATATAACGAAAAAGACACATGGATAATTTTAAGGATTTCGATTTGTTATGTTATGAATTTGTAATCCATAAGCTATTTGCACAGTCTCAGGAAACCCATTCTCGATCATTAGTGTTGATGCTTAATCAAAAGCACCAAAATATAAAAAATAAAGGCTACTTCAGGTTTTAAAGTGGGTCGTTTTCGAAACTGTATAGGTACTAAATTTTAGAAATAATAAATTGAAAAGTAAGCATTTTATGTTTTATTACATCAAGGCAAATCGTCGTTATTTAAAATTACTTCTACGTGGCGTGAAGCTTGGTAAATTCTATATTCTCCTTTTACTGTACTTCGTAATCGTTTTCCAGTATGCATTTTAGTTTCATATCTCATTAAATGATACCAACACAAAATTTCTTTTCTCTCCATTTTATCTTTTCTATGACTGCAGCTCTGATTAATGACAGGTATTATCAAACTACTAATGAATGACATCTGAAAAATAATTGACGATTCTATAGCCGGTAAAATACGGAACAATAGAAAATATTTTTTATATACTGTATATAAAAGGTCAACAATAAAATTTCAAGAAATGAAAGCATGAGGCTTGCATGCTCCCAAGCAATGGAGTTTTAGATGTAATGCACAGACCATTTATTGCCGTTGAAGCTCCTGCCTGTTGAACTTTGAAGGGCCGAATTCTCTTATTACTGCACTTTTTAATCGTTTTCCAGTATGCATTATAGTTTCATATCTCATTAAAGGATACCAACACAAAATAAT
Organism: Macrothele yani; assembly: GCA_039090855.1. Taxonomy (NCBI): domain Eukaryota; kingdom Metazoa; phylum Arthropoda; class Arachnida; order Araneae; family Macrothelidae; genus Macrothele; species Macrothele yani. The sequence goes on along the minus strand of CM077015.1, from coordinate 125,876,207 downwards.
TTTTCTCTCCGTTTTATCTTTTCTAAGGCTGGAGCTGTGATTAATGACAGGTATTATCAAACTACTAATGATTTACATCTGAAAAATAACGATTCTATATTACATAGGAAAAATAATTGAATTACACCTGAGAAAATAATGGACGATTCTATCGCCGTTAAAACACGAAATAGAAGGAAATTATAATTTTATATACTGCATATAAAAGGTCAACAATAAAAATTCACAAAATGAAAGCATGAGGTTTGCATGGTCGTAATCGTAAGCAATGGAGCTTCAGATGTAATGCACAGACCATTTATTGCAATTGGAACTCCTGCTTGTTGAACGTGAAGGGATGGAATTTATTACAGGGTACGTTTTTCTGACATGGTGTTCGAGAAAAGAGAGATAAATCACCTACTGTAACATGTGTAGTTTATAAGATTTTTTGAGACTGATTATGATAAGATTAGTGCATTTTAAAACAATTAATACCTGAGATGCGTCATTAGATACATAGTTGCGTCTCAGAAAAAGTAAATTCCGAATATTGGAATGAATTGTTATTCTCAGGAGGAGGAAACAATCAGTAATAAGCAATTGAGTTACTGGTCTTACCAAATAAATACATCTGCCATAAATGATCAAAGAGATATTCGATTTTCGTGGACTGCTCTTAAGGTGGGCATGTTTAATTTCATTTATTTGTTATTCAACTAGTCTGCTTTACTTATTTGAAATTAATATCGTTGTACGGAGGAACTTTCAAATTTATAAAGGCGAATACGTCCGTTTTATTTGATAATAAAGGGGTGTAAAAATATCATCATCGTGACTTGCTATTGAAACTGCTTCAATAGTTGCCGTTGCTTTTTTCCTACTAAAATGCTGAACCGATTTTTCAAAAGACAGGAAACCTTGATTATATAGTTTTCTGCGGGATGTCCTTAAGAAAAGTATATGTCTATAAAAGTGTACATGATGCTTCGAAATAATAAATACTGTTGTACGACTGATTTATATAAAGTGGAAACGGTAGAGAAAAAAATGTTACATATTACAATATAATTTATCACGCTGCAAAAATCATAAACTTATGGAAATCAAATTTTCCTCTTTTGCCGACAATCTGCCAATAACAATCCTGATATTGATTAAGTGATGATCTCAAAATTAGGAAGCTCAGACCGGTACTTCAGAATGGCACGAGGGTCCGGAGTACATATGTTAGAAAGAGAAATGTGGAATATCACGGATACATACATTTATGATTCTATTTTTTAGCGGCAGAATAAGGGAGAAGCAGTTTCGCAAAATAGCCGATATGTGTGTTGGTGAGCCATTAAATGCGATGCCTATTTTTTGGCGAAAGGGAAAGTAAACAACATATCCTTCTCTGATAGTTAAATAGATGTTACGGACGGATGCATACCAAATTAATCATGCAAGTACATATGCCTCAGTAAACTTGAAAATTACATCCTCCTGGAACGGGAATCGAGCCCACAACTTCCGATTTCCGTTCGAGTACGTTACCGTTACACCACCTAGAACAAGAATATTAAAAACAAATTAAAAAAATCACGCAATGCATTGATTATAATACGCTTTCCAACATTCCAGAAATCATTACTCAAGTTATGAGGATAATGGCTGTAAAATAAATCTCGCTCCTGTGCCCTGACGTTTGATCCCATTTCGATTATATTTAACAGAACCGGTTCAGTATAACTCCGAAATAACATGAAAAAGTTTTGTCGCAATGGAAGCATTTTTACGTAAGTTATGATGCATAAGAGCTATGCAATAGATTCCGCTCCTGTGTCCTAAACTTTTACTTAATTTCGCCCGTTTCGATTCGTCCCCAGGCAGGCCCCTACAACATACTAACATTTCATCCAAATCGAAGAATTTTTACGTAAGTTACGACGCATAATGGCGATGGAAGTGATTCCGCTCCTATGTCCTGACCTTTGACCCCATTTCGCCCATTTTCAGTGGGATTTGTCCCCAGGTGGTCCCCTACCAGATACTGAAATTTAATCGAAATCGAACCTTTTTTACGTAAGTTATAATGAAAAAGAGCAGTGGAATGGATCCCGCTAATATGTCCCCAACATTTGACCCCATTTCGTTCACTTTCAATAGGGGTCCTTCCCAGGTGATCCCCTTCCACGTATTAAAAGTTCATCGAAATCGAACGATTTTTACGCTAGTTATCGTTCGCACTGGCATACGCACACAACGCGTGACGTAATGAGACAGATGGCGTGACCGCGCGCCAACATCTCAAGTGCGAGATTGTGGCGTCATAAGATCGTTTCCAGGTGGTCCTCTACCACATAATAAAATTTCATCGAAATCGAACCATTTTTACGTACGTTATGATGCCTAAAGGCAATGGAATGCATTCCGCTCCTATGTCCTGACCTTTGACCCCACTTCACCCATTTTCAATAGGGTTGTTCCCAGTGATCCCATGCAATATACTGAAATTTCATCGACATCGAACCATAATTACGCAAGTTATGACGTATAAAGGCAATGGAATGGATCCCGCTCCTATGCCGTGACCTTTGACCCCATTTCGTTCATTTTCAATAAGGTTCGTCCCCAGTTGGTCCCCTACCTCATACTAAAATGTCTTTCGAACCCTTTTTACGCGAGTTATCGTGCCGACAGACAGACGGACGGACGGACGGACAAAGCTGGACCATATGCGCTTCTTCAACCTACGGTTGGAAAGCGTAAAAACACAACAAAAAGCAACTACGGATTTTATCCCAAAATGCATCTTGCATTTTGTTGAGTATGCGAATTTATTTTCACAAACCACTCTTCTCGCCACCTGGTTGACCGATACTTTGGTCCTGGAGGACAAGTGTCTTTTAAGCTGATTGTTGCATTAAAGGGCCCAACCTTAGGTTTTAGCATGCATTCTGACACATCCGAGGCACCCTTATAATGCTCATCTTCCTTTTCTTTTCTTTTCAGCTGACACTAACAGGATTCTACTTTATTTGCAAACGGTAGATTCATGAAAACTCCAATTGGCCCAAACAAAAGCAATTGTAAATAAATAAATGCTTAAAAAGTATTATCTTTTGGAAACGTCGTAAATAAAATAAATTCCTTTAAAACCATTCCTGACAATTATTGAGCACCCAAATTAATTACTTAAAACACCAAATTACAAGCAGAAACATACAAAAAGCAATTTAAACCGAAGTATGAAACTTAGCTTTCTACTACTTAGCTAATGTCAATGCACATACGCTACCTCTAATTTTACATCACTTTTACTTAAAATATTTTTTATCTCAACATCTTTTCATTTCTGTGTTCAAGACGGCTGGACCTCCGAATTCACGTCTTTCCCGTGTGTTAAGATTATTAAGAATTGCATGCGGGTCACGAAATCATTTAAGGGAGCAGTAATCAAAGAGCGGCTTTCAAAGTTACGAAAGTTTCGCTTGAGAATTTTGAATCTTCGATTTTTAGTTAGTTTTAAACCTTCGTATTGTTAATACATTGAAATTCCAAAAGTGGTGGAGTAGCAGTACGCAAATTTTTAACTGGCGCTGCCCTCGTATAGAGGCTTCAACGCCCGCCACGGTTTTTATCAGTTGCGAGATGTAATCTCGTGAGTTAGGTTGAACAATCGCGAGTAGGATTATGGCAAGCCGACATCAATTATGATTCATGTCGGCTCAACATAATCCTACTCGCATTCATAATCCTAGTGCCTCGTTCAAACTCCGATAATTGTCGGAGTTTGAACGAGGCACGGTAGTGGGCGACAGACGGGTGGGACATTCAATTTCCGAAGTTGTGCGAACATTAAACATTCCTCGATACACAGTGTTACGTGTGTACCGATAATGCCTCATGAAAGGCATTACCACCTACAGGAGACAGCGCAGTGGACTACCATGGGTGCTGAATGACCGTAACAAATGGTGTCTGACCAGGATTGTCTATGATAACACATAAGCGACACCAGCTCAAATAATATCCATATTCACTGCTGGAGGTACCAGAGACATATCCATCAAGTAGTGCTGCGTAATTTTGCATCGATGTGGTATTGGAGCAGAAGACTCACCAGAGTGCCTTTCTTAGCAAAACCACATCGGACACAGCTCCTCACTTGGGAGTGTGAACATGGTAATTGGACCCTCGAAGACTGGCAACATGTAGCGTGGTCCGATGAGTCATGCTACCAGTTGTTACGAGCTCATGGTAGCGTTCGGGTGTGGCGCAGACCCCGTGAGACCAGGGACTCAAGATGTTAACAAGGCACAGCGCAAGCTGGTGGTGGTTCCACACATTTGTGGAGTATCTTCGCGTAGCATGGTTTTGATTCTCCGATCCTCGTGAATACATCATTAACCGGTAATACCTTGTCGCTCTGCTGGGAGATCATTTGCACCCCACGATGGACTTCATGTACCCGAACATGCATGGGATTTTCAGGAAAACAATGCACCGTACCATCAAGCCCAAATTGTCCAAAAGTGATTCTGGGAGCATTATGGAGAATTTGGACAGCTAGTGTGGGCAACACGTAGGCCCTGCACAAACCAATCTAAGCACTAGTGGGACGTGGTGGAAAGGTCCATTCACACACAAGATCTTGCACATATAAATACCAAGAAGCAGGGTGCGGCCGTTGACACGGCCATGGCTCAACATCTTTTCGGCAGTGTCTCGGCCACTTGTGGGATCGATGCCACGGCGAATTGCTGCAGTTCGCGGCGCTAGAGAAGCTCCTACACCATACAAGGTACGTATTCCATGACTTTTGGCACCAGTATACTTGTATTTGTGTTGAATTTATTGTGCATAAATAATCGTGAGCAATATTTTATCATAGAAATTATTATTTATTTAAATTTTATCTTAGTTACAAAGTAATTGCTCGAAGTCTCTGCAAAATCGGGAAACGCCTTTACTGGAGGCTCGTGGGTAAACATTATTGCATGTCTCTGCATCATTACAGTAATGCAGCAGAGCTTTTGCTGTCATCACATGTTTATTCGTCAAGGTTCCATTTGGTGTAGAAAAGCTATGAGATTCCGTTTAAAGCATTTAGTGACGTTTATTAAGATATTGAAGAAACGGAACTTTCATACTCTTAAACGATCCACTTTGTATGACAGATTTAAAATATGAGTATACACCGATAACTCTATTGGGAAAAGAAGTGCAAAAAATAGGTTCAGTTGGGACAAATAGACAGTGACGACTGCAAAAGCTTTTATACAATAATGTAATGATGCAGAGACATGAATTACAATTCTTATATTGACACGTATCTTAAATTTTGTATTAATATACGGATCGATGTCCTGAATATGCAACCTTAAATAACTCTGAATTGCCGTTTTGCTGCTATACAACAACAAAATCCAGCAGAAATTGCTTATTATTTAAGAATGGAGAGATACCGTACGTTTTCAGGCAAGTGAAACCTTATCAACCTTTTATGTGTGAAAATTCAGTTTATCAAAACAACAAATAAAAACACACAAAAATCATAAAGTGGTTACACTTCATTTAGCTTTATTTTCAGATAAAAATGAATCTGGATGCCAGAAAAGGTATGTAGTTTAGCATCCTAAATTATTTCCTCGCAAATGCTGAAGTATTAAGAAAATTGGAACACACAGGTTTTATAGTAGACAATTTCCTGGCATATGGTGACAAAAATTCATATTTGAAATGCCTTTTAAAGGTGTTTACCGTAAAACTGACCTCCAAGTAAGACGACGTGAATATCAGCTGCGGCAAGCCTAACACAACGCCGCTGCGACCACGCCAAACTTTGCTCTGCTGGAATGAGGTCCTTGTTCCCGCGGCCATTTCGCTGGCAGAAGAGTAAAAGATAAACGATGAACGTTCGTACCAGAAAGGCGTTCCATTTTTTACTGCTAAGATATAGAAAACAGCACATCATCTCTGTCGCAGTTTTTCACAAAACAGTCTGACAATTCCTTTGTTTTTCGCGTCTGATTCCTTAATGTGAAATGTATGAACTAGCTTGTTCTTCGAGGGTTTTGTTTTCGTTTTGTTTATTTTTTTGAAATCCAATTTGAATGATTTTCGAACCGCGGCGTCAATAGGATGAGAAAAATTTTCATTTTGCGATGCCACGTGACTTCCGTTGGAGAGAACGCGACATCAACTTTAACCCCTTTGTAAAAGAAAGAAAGGCATTTGTATACTTTTTGTTTCGTATCAGGGAATTATATCCGCAAGAACAAAGCAATTGCAACCATGCGTTTTGTGTTTAACTGGGAGCTACTTTTTTTCAAATTTGTTTCATCGGTCCTAAATATTACTTTTTTTTTCTATTATTAAAATCCCCACAAAAACTACAGCTTTCCTTCCAAATGACAGCTCCTTTGGGATGAAATAGATTTCTCAAATTTAAAAGCCGAAACCATAAAGAAGTACCAGATAACACTGTTCTGATAATTTAGGAATTGAAATGAATATAACTTTGGAAGATTAATTGGGAATACCAACAACTTTAAAGCAGAAGCCAAAAAATCAAATTGTTGTGAATTTCCTCCTACGTAATTTGGACTACTATGTGAATAGATATTTTTGCCACGTATAAACGTTATGTTTCTTCTTGTAACCACAGAGACTTTGGAATAAGCTGCAAAGGAAGCTTTGGATTGGAAATGATCCGATATACACTGACGGAAAAAAAATCCCAACATCACGAAAAAGTAGTTGTAGAGGAATGAAATGGCGGCAATACATTTGTATAGGTAACATATTTAATCGATTAAGGTTTCAAGATCACAGCTTAATGTAAGCGCGATAAGAGCCATTTTAAATGTGAAATGCTGGTACATTATTAACCGGTGTAGCCACCAGAATGTTGAATGCAGGCATGCAAACGTTCATGCATTGTGTCGTACAGGTGCTGGATGTCAGTTTCTGGGATGGAGTTCCATGCCTGTTGTATTTGGTCGGTCAATACAGGGACGGTTAATGCTGGTTGGGGGTGACGCAGGAGTGGTCGTCCAATGATGTCCCATACGTGCTCGACTGGTGAAAGATCTTGTGATCTAGCAGGCCACGGCAACATGTCGACAATGTGTAGAGCATGTTGGGTTACAACAGTGGTATGCGGGTGAGCGTTATCCTGTTGGAAAACACCCCTGGAAAACTTTTCATGAATGGCAGCACAACAGGTTGAATATCCAGACCGACGTACAACTGTGGCGTCAGGGTGCGTGGGATAACCACGAGAGTGCTCCTGCTGTCATAGGAAATTGCTCCCCATACCATAACTCCAGGTGTAGGTCCAGTGTGTCACGGCCGCAGACAAGTTGGTTGCAGGCGATCACCTGGCCTCCTTCTAACCAACACACGGTCATCACTGGCACCCAGGCGGAACTGGCTTTCATCAGAAAACACAACAGATCTCCACTCTGTTCTCCAATGCGCTCTAGCTTGACACCACTGAAGTCGCAAACGGCAGTGGTTTGGAGTAAGTGGAATGCATGCTATAGGGCGCCTGGCTCGGAGCTCTCCTTCAAGTAACCGATTTGTAACAGTTCGTTGTGTCACTGTGATGGCAACTGCAGCTCGAATTGCTGCCGCAGACACGGTACGATGCGCCACGGCCATACGCCGTACACCGCGGTCTTCCATTTCAGTATTGCCACGTGGCCGGCCGGATCCCGGTCTTCTTGAGGCAGTACCTTCCCTTGATCACCGCTGCCAACAATCATGCACAGTGGCTACATTCCTGCCAAGTCGTTCTGCAATATTGCGGAACGAAAATCCATCTTCTCGTAGCCCTATTACACGACCTCGTTCAAACTCCGTGAGCTGTTGATAATGGCTTCTTCGTCTTCTTAAAGGCATTCTTGACTAGCATCAACACACTACGTCGAATCTCAACGATAACTAACGCTCACGAACGTTACAGCGCGTATTTTCAGCAAACCTGATTTGCATGTTCCGAGGGGCGCTACTAGCGCCACATGTATGCGCCGAGTGCGAAATTTGCATAGACGTCATCTTACAGATGTACTCTCATCGCCTACCAACTGTCGTTTATCTAACACAACCCCTTCTTGGTGTTGGGATTTTTTTTCCGTCCGTGTATTTCAAACATGTGACCCTAGTCAGAACGTACTTTAAAAGTATTTCAGCAGTTTCTTTAATAGGCCATGTAAATCTCACGAATAATCCGACACTTTTGTGGACACGCAGTCGTTTTACTCGGTATGCTGTCGTATTTGCATAACATCGGCATCCAACTTGTATCTCCCGCAACATGCTACCGCCCCCGGGATCTAGAGTTCCGGTAGCATTTGGCAAAACCAAAACCCGTAAACCCGGTAACCCAGTTTGGCTCCCAATTTCAGGTTATACTAATCCAACTTGAAACCTGGAAAAATCCTTAGCAGCCTTATTAAAACGTCTTATTGCAAACTCAACTTACTCTGTTCGAAGTACACCTGAAGCCATTTCAAAAATTAAATCATTTCCATTCCCAAAAACTCAGTTTATTCTTGCTTCGTTAGATGTTATTGTTACGTAGACCCTTTATTTTGGGGCCCCTGGGATACGCATCCCTCTTTTAAAAAACAAGAACTGGTCGGAGGGATAGCACCGAGCCTTGGGTCCCTGAGTGATATCAAGGAACTAGCACTGACAAGCTCAGGACTTAGGACAGCACAGGCATATTTAATTATTTACAACTATTTACAAGTTATCTACAAATTATTTACACTGCCCATCTAGTTCTGGGAGCGAATAGGGGGTGAACCCGCCCCAATAAACACCGTAGCAGTTAACAAGTTCAGATCTGCGCTTCTTAAATAGCAGTCCGCTGTGCCTAGGCACAGTTCTGCATGCTAACGTAATATCAGATCTCCTGATCCATGCAAAAGTAATCAATAACATGTACAGTACTTACAGGTCCATCAAGGGTTTTTAGTAATCCTTAACTGGCTAGCAGTAGCCAGCCTTGAGATGGCGCACGCACACACACACACACACGCACGCACACACACGCACACACACACACGCACTCACGGCTTCCGTAATGTACTCACAAAGTAGCTGAAGTGTGCGCCCAACATTCCGCATATAATCGGGAATGGTTGGAATAGGAAGTACCAGCGCTTTCTCAATTAGCAATTGTCTAGGGGGCGGACAATCCTTCATGTTGTAGACTGCCATTGGGGAGCGTACCTCACACCCAGACATGTGGCTGACAACCAATGCTTCACTCCGCTCCGGAACTACAAACTCCTCTTGGACTATCACTTCTAGCCTTCTAACAGCTAGCTCGCTGAGGGATCTATTCAATAGAGGCAATTCCTTTTCTTCCCCTTGCAGAGTTCCATCATGTAGGTTCAATACATAGCCATACCTGGGCAAGAAATCAAACCCTACAATGCACCGGTCGGAAATGTTAGCGACCACCACTGGATGTTCGCACAGCCTGTTACCAATTTGAAACTGTAGTTTAGCCGTTCGCTCTAAACTCATGTTTTTCCCGTTCACAGTACGTAAAACAATTATTGGTTCAACCGAACAACCGGACTTCTTATAATTTCGAAGAAATCTGCTTGCACAAAAGTTACGTCTGCCCCTGTGTCCAACGCAAAGTCACAGTCTATCCCGTTGATTTTACCCTGCACAACCAACCCATAGGTGTCCCCAAACAACACTGAAATTCTGGCTTGTACTTCGCGGGGCGCCGCGGAAGAGTCGCTTAGTTTCTCACCCTCGGAATTAGGCCTTCGGCGTCTCCTGAATCTGGTGTCTTAGCTTTGGTTTACGCGGAGTGATCTCTACGCTTAGGGCACCGCCTAAAGCGATGACTACTGGAATCGCATACCCAACAAGTATTTCAACCTGATGCATTTCTTCCTTGGCGCCGCCTCGGAGATTGGGAGGACGAACGAGTTGACAAAATTCGCTGCATCATTTGCAGCATCTGATCTAGTCTTTCTTCCACCGTGATTTTGGCCTACTTTCTTCCGCGGCTACCAATTTCACGGATCTCCGATAGCCTCTCGACTGCCGCGACGATTCTTAATTCATCGTGTTAAGTATCGAGGATCTCAACGAATCGCAGTCAGCCCTACGAACCGCATATTGGATATCCGGGTCCAGTACAGCATCGACAAAGTGCTGCTGTGCCAGATTTTCTAACACTTCTAAGGAGCACTGTAGATATACTAACCTAGTCAATCGCTCTATATCTCTTGCTAGCTCCTGCAATAATTCCTGAGCCTCCTAACTGCGGTTTTTCAACTGAATGACCCTCAGCTGCTTCAGGTGCTCACCTCCGAATCTCATCTCTAGCGCAGCGATCAGACAGTTATAATTAAGCCTGTTTTCCTCAGACCGAGTTTGCAATACATCCACCGCAGGGATGCGAAGCATTGTCTTTAAGCTGCAGGACTTCTCGCGTTCGTTCCATTTATTTTCCTTTGCGATTAACTCAACCGAAATGACCTTCCACATCCCCATCCTGTGCAGAGAGTTCTTTACGCATTTTAAAACACACATCGTTAATTTTAAGGACTTCGGACTGTACGTTTTTCTGAATCTCTGTTACGGAAGCCTCATGCTGATCTAATTTTGCGTCAACACTCTGCTTAGGTTGCTCCGAACTTTCCTGCATTTTAGTTTTGTGTTTCTCTAAAAGTTCAGTTAGATGCAGCTGGGAAGCACACTGCTGCTTTTCAAGCAATGAAAGCTTTTCGTCTTGCATCTGCATTTTCTCTCCCAGTTCTCTCGTGTGCGCATTCAGTTTAGAAGTAAAATATTGCGCTTGAGCATTCAACTGGTTGGTGACGTTCCGTGCCTGACTGTCGAATTTTTTTTTAATTCCTCTTTTTAAGCTTTGAACAGTTCAGTAAAATTACGGTTCTGCGCTTCGAACTTCTCCGTAAATTATTTTGTTGGGTATCCAGCCGCTTGTTAAATTTCTCCAACATAGCAGCAAATCCTCCCACTATTTTACTTTGAAAAATAGCTCAAAGAACTTCAAAAAAAATTTCAGTGCTCTTTCACATTTTTTTCTGAGAAAACAAAAATAACTATGCCCTTGATATCTCAGCTAACATAATAATGCAGAAGTACCCCACTCCTGACACCATGAAATGTTACGTGGGCCCTTCCTTTTGTGGTCCCTGGGATACGCATTCCTCTTAAAAAAACAAGAACTGGTCGGAGGGATAGCTTCGAGCCTTGGATCCCTGAGAGAGATCAAGGGAGTAGCACTGACAAGCTCAGGACTTAGGACAACACAGGCATATTTAATTATTTACAACTATTTACAAATTATCTACAAATTATTTACACTGCTCATCTAGTTATGGGAGCGAATAGGGCGAGAACGCGCCCCAATAAACGCAATAGCAGTTCACAAGTTCAGATCTGCACGCCTTGAATGGCAGTCCGCTCTGCTTAGGCACAGTTCTGCTAGATGCATGCGAACGTAATAACAGTTCTGCTGAACCATGAAAAAGTAATCAATAACTCGTACAGTTCTTACAAGTAGGTATCCATCATAGGTTATTAGTAATCCATAACTGGATAGCAGTTGCCAGCCTTGAGATAGCGCATGCACGCACACATACACTCAATCACGGCTTCCGTAGCGTACGCACAAACTTGCTGATGAGGCGATCAGCTGCAGATTTCCGCGACTAGACACCGGTCAAGCCGTCGGACAGAGGAGACAGAGCCGCTGAAAGATCTAGATGGAGCTTAATTTTCTCTTTCCCTCATTGGCCAGAAAGATCGCTGGGCATCAGCGTATAGTGGGGTTAAAGAAATTCATCTCTTGCATTCCGTTTCTTCTCCGGAACAGCCCACCTTCGGCAGCTCCCAGTTGCACACTGCCTTTTGCTTCGATTCTCCAGTGACCTCTTGACCCCCGACGCTCTTTCGAGGGTGGCAGGGATATCTCTTAGTCTCACGCTCTTCTCCTCCTTACCTGCTGTAAACAAAACAGTTCAAACGTCCTTTTAACGAGGAGTAGCTCGACTTACAGAGGCACGTTTCGGGAAGTTTCAGCTCTAAGCCTTCCAACAAACGCTAAACGGATCTTGTAAAACTCAGCGCGAACACCCTAACCAATTCGACTTTGTAACAATATATTTAATTAACATATACATATTTAAAACTCGTTTCGGCCGTGGGTGACCTAGTTGGCAACGTTCGTGACTGCCACGGAAAGGACATCAGGCTCGATCACAGGCAGGTCCTAACAAAGAATGTCTAACGAGAAGAATGACAGATTAAAATGTCGAATGAACACGATAAAAACAAATGCAGTGCACAACGTAACACATGTTAAACTATTTTACTAATAAAAACACATTAGATCTTTCGAAGACACATCGTCTTCATCAGCAGATGATACAGTGTATTATCACGAGATGGACATTGACTTAAATACTGTTGGGCGATGTCACAAACACATATACCACGCCATCTATGAGAGAACAATGCTGAAAACAAAGAATTTCAAATACCACCACAACATGAAGACCTACCAACTAACACATTTGTCCATGGTTTGGCTGTCATTTTTGGTACATAATCATTAAAACACCTGTTGTCAAATGAGGTAATATACAAACTTTCCATAAAAATCATGAGTTATTGTTTACCTTGAATGTTCAGGATAGTAACCTCATCCTACTTAGGGTAACCTCATCCCACTTCCGGACGCCACCAATCGAGACAGAGCAGTTGATAGGCTTCCAGTTTTGAGCCTATATCTATGCTCTTTTATACTGGTGCTTAAATACCTTTTAGTGGTGCCTATATAAACGGTATCCTGTGCTTCCGGGTCGACGGCCTGTAGAGGAACTGAGTATATGCCCCAGACCTATGTTCCAATGCAGTAGGGTCCCGGTCCTTCCTAATCAAAATAAAAATGTTTCGAGTTTTGAGACATATTGATATTTAGTGGTTTACACTTGTTTTTCAAAATATTAGTTACTCTTGGAACGGACGGCAAAGAACTTACATATTGAGGTTTGCGGGTCTGTTGACTCAGTGTCGAAAGGTTAGAGTTTTTAATCTGTCGATATAGTCTGTCTACCACAGAAACTTCATAACCGCCACCTGCAGCAATTTGTTTAATATTATCCACTTCAAGATACTTCAACCTAGGGTTGGACGAATGAGTAATAGCTCCGCGTTGTATAAACCTAATAACGGAAAGTTTATAATTTGGAGGGTGGTAGGAGGACATCGGAATAATATCAATGCTGGAAGGCGGCTTACGATAAACGGAATATTGAATGTGGTTAAAGGGGGTCCTTTGTAACAAAAATACCAAGAAAGGAAGACGATTATGTTCCTCAATCTCAAGAGTGAAATTTATAAATTCATATTGGGAAGAGGAAAAATCAGAAAATGTAACCAGGTCAGCTGCAGAATACGTCCAAAACACCAAAACATCAACCACATATCTTATAAATAAAAGCGGTGGCTTAGGATATTTGGAAAGGATGTCGTTTTCAAGAGATTGGAGTAAATTTTCAGCGAGAATGGTTGATAGTGGGGAACCCATTGGTGCCCCACTATTTTGACGGTAAATAATATTGCTGTATTTGAAGTATGACCTCTTCTGTACCAGTCTCAGAGCGGAAGGTACCGCTTGAATCTCAGAAGTAGAAGTACCAAGAGCTAAAAGCCTAGCCTCAATGGTATTACGGACTACATCAACCGGAACACTAGAGAACAACGCTTCTACGTCCAACGAAGCCATAAGAAATTTAAAATCATAATATAAATACGGACGGATCCTTTCTAACGCTTGACTAGAATTTAGGACTGAAAAACTTGATTAGCAACAAGATGTTTTAAGTATATGGCTAATGTCCTCTCCAGCGGTCGAGTAGGGCTAAATTAACTGGAAACGAGAGGTCTTAATGGATTCCCAGCTTTATGAAATTTCAGTTGACCAAAGAGTTTAGGGACTCTAGGACCACAAGGGGTTACTGAAGCTGAAGCTATGGAAGTAGAAAGTGATTGTAGTACCTTCAAACGTGCAGCTGCTGAAATAGTAGCTTGGGTGGGATCTGATTGCATGACAGTAGTAGATATTTTGGAGATTGCTGTAAGCATTTTTTGATGTTACTCAGCTTTGTTCATAATAATTGTCTGGTTTGACTTATGTGCTGAGATTACTGCAACTAGTGGGTTGTCACGGAGTTGTATTAGGCCTTTACGCTCGTCAATAATAATTTTATCAGGATGGTGCTCAGCTTGATGTCTATCACACAGTATAACATTTGCAAGCTTATACCGTTAGCCCTTCTTGTTCACCTTCCGGAAACCTCTGTACAACAGCTTCAACTTGCAAAATAAGCGGAAAGTCATTAGGAGGATTCTCAGGATACCCAAACTTAGGTCCACCTTGTAATGCTCTGGTTTGGCAGGAATTCAGTACCAAAGAACTGAGGAGGTTTTTGAAGTAGGTCCAACTGTTTATGCTTTGGAGTACAACCAACAGCTGAATGCTTCAGAGACACAGACCGTGCAACTAATAACCTTAACTTGTGAATGTGTCGTTCTTGTACCCTACTAATTTCAGTAGCATTGGAGGTGCTTGACGAAAGAAAAATTCTGTCCAAAATGATGGGCTTCTTCACTTTTGAAAGGAATAAATGAGAGTTATGACAAAAGATATTTTATTGACCTTTTGAATAGACGTTGTCATGACTCTGACGGACCCTAGGTTCAGGTATCTTGAAGCGGATAAGAAAAAACACATTGCTCCACACCATGGTAATGACGTCTCTGTGGTAGACAGACTATATCGACAGATTAAAAACTCCAACCTTTCGACACTGAGTCAACAGACCCGCAAACCTCAATATGTAAGTTCTTTGCCTTCCGTTCCAAGACTCTCTAATATTTTGAAAAACAAGTGTAAACCACTAAATATCAATATTGGTCTCAAAACTCGAAACATTTTTAGGTTGATTAGGAAGGACCGACACCCTTCTGCATTGGAACATAAGTCTGCCATATAGTCAAATCCTCTACAGGCCGTCGACCTGGAGGCACAGGATTCGATTTACATAGTCTCCACTAAAAGGTGTTTAAGCACCAGAATAAAAGAGCACAGATATAGCCTCAAAACTGGAAGCCTATCTACTGCTCTGTCTCGTTTGGTGGCGTCTGGATCCCACTTCCCTAAGTGGGATGAGGTTACTATCCTGAACACTCCGGGTAAACAATCACTCATTGCTTTTTTTGGAAAGTTTGTATATTACCTCAGTTGGCCACAGGTGTTGTAATGATTATGTACCAAAACTAATAGCCAAACCATGGACAAATGTGTTAGTTGGTAAGTCTTCATGTTGAGGTGGTATTTGAAATTCTTTGTTTTCAGCATTGTTCTCTCATAGATGGCGTGGTATATGTGCTTGTGACTTCGCCCAACAGTATTTAAGTCAATGTCCATCTCGTGATATTATACTGTATCATCTGCTGATGAAGACGATGTGTCTTCGAAAGATCTAATGTGTTTTTATTAGTAAAGTATTTTAACATGTGGTACGTTGTGCACTGCATTTGTTTTTATAGTGTTCAGTCGACATATTAATCTACCATTGGATTTTAACACGAATTAGTTTCATTAACAAGAAGTTAAGGCTCGGCGAGACGCAACTGGCGCCGCCTTATCTTCGGAGAAAAAAATGCACTGCACAGAAGCCAACATACAGGCTGATGCGGGAGCATACTGTGCATGCGTATTTTAGTTGAATTTAATCTGACTTCAATTCTTTGGGTAAAGAATAGTCAGCCGAGCTACTCACAACACGTGGTTGTTACCTTCTCGGTAGCATAATCACTTCGCGAATCAGATATGTTAGTTTTGTTACGCCAATTGGGTTAGTTAAGGCTTTTGTTTGTTCTTCAGTTTTTCAGAAACATTTTCAGTAATGCCAAATACTTGGGAATGTCTGCATTTTGTACGGATTCTTAGGCCTAACTGTATTATTTTCTTAAATTTAATTTAAATAGTAATGCTAATGTCTTTACATATTTTTCTCACCTAAATAAGGGATGGGCGGGATATCAAAAAACAGCAACAACAACAACAACAAAAAACTGCTCTAAGAAGATAGTCATGAGATCGAAGGAAACCATCGTGGATCAATAAAGGGCTTCACTGCCGTAGTCCCCTAACGCGTTTTGCTCCTGAATGTTAACTTTCCCGTGACTCCACATTGTGGAGTCGATAAAAAATATTATAAATAGGCCGGAGCGTGAAACAAAATTTTCGAATTTCAATATGCCCTAGTGTGGAAAAGTTGTGAATTGCTACGTAAACCATGTACAAATTATTTTTCGAAATTCTAATATTATCTTACGGGACTGTAAACACCATTTATGATGTCATAAAGAATTTGAATATTTACGTGCCATTCGTCCTGATGAAGCTAGGTCAGAAATAAGCGAAACCATGGTCGGCTAAAAAAAATAAATAATAATGACAAACTAAGTTGTATTACCTTAAAATATATATACTATCTTACGGTTCCACTTTACCTCTAAAATTTCGATATTTGGAGAAAATCGTCACATTTTCATGTCCGTTGTGAGAAAAGAACATTGTTCGTTACAGACTTTCCCTAGTGCGCAAAAACTATCTGTTGATACCTTAAAGATGTGCACATTTTTTCAGGCAAAGCCACTAATATCTTATGGTTCCAATTGAATGCAACAGTACTCCATGTTTAAGGAACATTGCAATACTTTGACACCTAGTGTTCATGTGCAGCAGTGCACACCGTTCAGTTGTTCACATTTTTCATGTTTCAGAAAAATCCCAGAACTCATCATGAGGAGGTGGCTGCACAGCGAGTTCAACCAGTACCCAAGCCAACCACCCATTTATTAGGGCAAATGTATTTTCTGTTCTTTATTAATTTTTACCCGGAAATCTGATTTACTTTCGAAGGCTGGCATTGTTTGCCGTGCTTCCTACCGTTCTCTAATAAATCAATCCCTTTGTTCTTCTTCGCAAACAGAAGTAGATTCTTCTGTTGTCAACTTAACGCATCGCTCCACTCCCTGATTGTGACAAGGGAAGTTTAGCTTGCCCAATCGCTTAACAATGCTGTTACAATAACTATTGCATAGGTTCATTATTCCATCGTCGGTTAAATGAGCAGTCAATGGCGGTTAGCTTAAGGAGCATCATGGCCAGTCAATTACGTCAAAACAATCCCCTCGCTAGAAGTTGAACTGAGGAATTTCAAATACACGGATTGCCTCGCAGTTTTGTGCCCTTGCTCTATGGACGCTAGGTTATCTGATGTTTCCTCTCGTCTGTGATCGTAGCCAGAACTATTGATTCTGGATGGGCAAAATAGCCATTCCTTCGGATTGCATAATCCATAACACTCTTCAAATCCTGCCTTGAGATATCTGGATGTATGGATGACCTTCCACAGATTCCGTGCACTATAAGGGCAATGAGGGTGTGATCTTATAAGTGAACCACATGAGCGCATAAACCTTACAACAAATTATGCCAGAATCTTAAGTGAATCCGAAGGCTGCCAAGTACTAATAAAAAGGCGCAAAATCT
Organism: Macrothele yani; assembly: GCA_039090855.1. Classification (NCBI taxonomy): domain Eukaryota; kingdom Metazoa; phylum Arthropoda; class Arachnida; order Araneae; family Macrothelidae; genus Macrothele; species Macrothele yani. Next base: position 125,858,605 of record CM077015.1, on the reverse strand, counting down.
AAATAGCAGTCGATTGTCACTGTGCATGGCTCATTTTCCCCGTGCTTATGTGTCAGGCTTGAGGACCACGTACGCGTTGTCACAGCGTGGCTAATATCTCACAGGCATTTCTGAGACGTGTTAAGATCCCTTGCAATTTTTTCATCACGTTCAGGAAAACCCGTTTGGAATGCTTCAAATTTCAAAACCAGAAGAATTTTGCAGCTCTCCAGCTGTTTGCCGATTTCCCCCTGAAAATGTTTTTATGCTACTCATTTGGCCATCCAAATGTTGAATTAAGTGACCGAGTGTCAGCTCGTTTTCGTGCAACTGCCATGTGCTCCACTGAAGAGGATTTTGGCAGGCTAGCTGTAGAATTAAAATTGCACCTCCTTTACACCCAGTATTAACTACTGTTCCGTCGCAGCCTATCACCAACAGTTTGCTTAGGTTGATATTCTTGGCATGCAAGAAATCCAACAGACATTTTTCAATGTCTTTTGTGGTGGAAAATGTAGGAGTGGTATACCCATAATATTTACTTCCAGGTTGTTTTAGCATCGTCACGTGTTCTTCAATAATATATATTTTTAAACACTTTCCTTTCCTTTCTTCATACATTATGGTTTGTTCCTTACGCCCGTCGAAATATAGTCCTTTAATAACTTTAAGTGCAGTCATATTATCGTTTTGAAGCTGTTTTCTCTGGGTTTTGTTTTATCTCTGCCTTCTAATTTTGTGCCGACCTATAACACTTGAAGTATCAGCTTGAGTTTTCATTCCCCACATCTTCCAAAAGTGCATTTGCAATGATGGATCCATACATCCAGATATCTCACCCAGGAATTGAAGAGCGTCTTGGACAGCGTAATCCAAAGGAATGGCTATTTTGTCTATCGAGAATCAATACTTCTGGCTACGATCACGAACGATAGGAAACATCAGAGAAAGATCACAAAACTCCGATGCAATCCATGTATTTGAAATTCCTCAATTCAACATCTAGCGGGAGGATTATTTTAACGTAATTGACTGGCAATGATGCGTCTTAAGCGAACCGCTATTGACTGCTCATTTAACCGACGATGAAATAATGAACCTATGCAGTACTGGTAGTAAGGACATTGTTAAGCGTTTGGTCACGCAAAACGTCCCTTGTCACAATCAGGGAGTGGAGCGATACGTTAAGTTGACAACAGAAGGATCTGCTTCTGTTTGCGAAGAACAAAGGGATTGATTTATTAAAGTACGGTTGGAAGCACGGCAAACAATGCCAGCCTTCGAAAATAAATTTGATTTCCGGGTAAAAATTAATAAAGAACAGGAAATTGAAGATTAAAAAAGAACAGAAAATTGATTTGCCCTAATAGATGGGTGGCTGGCTTGTGCACGGGTTGAACTCCTTGTTCAGCCACCTCCTCATGATGAGTTGTGGGATTTTTTTGAAACATGAAAAATGTGAAGAGCTGAACCGTGTGCACTACTGCACATTTGCCGAATATTTTGTGCTTTCAGTGCAGTAGTGCACACACTAACACAACTAGGAGACAAATCACAATGGGAACACTAGGTGACAAAGTATTGCAATTTTCCTTAAACATGGAGTATTGTTGCATTAAATTGGAACCATAAGATATTAGTTGCCTGGCCTGAAAAATTGTGCACATCTTTTAGGTACCAACAGATAGTTTTTGAGCAATAGGGAAAGTCTGTAACGAACACTGCTCTTTTCTCTAAACGCACAATTTTACCCAAATATAAAAATTTTGGTGGTAAAGTGGAACCGTAAGATATTATTTGAATTTCGCTTAAATATTTGCACAGGGTTAACGTAAGAATACACATGTTTTCCGCACAAGGGCATATCAAAATTCGATGGGTTTTTTTACGCTCCGGCCTAATGCGCATATTGGAAGAAGCACAAGAGATCTGCAAGTCGTCTACATAAATCGATCCAGAGACTGACGCAGGACGATCACAGAAGGCCTGATTGACGCTGAGGAAAACCGTGAAACGGACAATAGATCCTTGAGGTACGCCTTGTTCTTGGTGGTAAGAAACCGAGAGGGTCGTACCGAGACACACGCGGAACACCTGACCACGGAGGAAGCCGACAATAAAGATGAGGAGGTTTTCTCGCAAACCGTATTGGTGTAGCTTGCGAAAAATGCCGTAACGCCAAGCACGATCGTCAGCCTATTTCAAATCAAAGACGGAAACATGGTGCTGCTTCTTGACGAACGCCTGTCAAACAAACGTCTTAAGAGAGAGTAGATGATCACTGGTACTATGATGACGGCAGAACCTACTCTGAAATAGTGAAAGCACCGTATTTCTTTCAAGAAAGAAAATTAAATGTGCATTCACCATGCGTTCCAGTACTTTGCAAAAACAGCTGGTCAGCGCAATATGCCTATATTTTGAAGGGATTCTGGGGTCATTACCGGGCTTAGGGATGGGAATACCCAATGCTAGACGCCAAGAATCAGGGAAATGTTCCCCGCAGAATATTCTATTAAAGAATTTAACGATATTGTCGATCGAGGACGGCGATAGCCGCGTAATATTGCGCAGTGGATCTGTTCATATCCAACAGCAGTGTTTACAGATCGATGAAGAGCAACCCGCAGTTCCATGACTGTAGAAGGCCTGTCGTATTCCTTAATGACGTTGGTGGATAAATTTAATTTATGACCTTTCACCCCATGGAACGAGGCTCGGTATGCATCACTGCTGGAAACAGAAGCGAACGTTTCCCCGAAACAATCCCCTTTGCCAGAAATATCGGCAATTCCTTCGCCGTCCGGCTCAAGCACAGAGATCTGGCTGGAGCGATAACTTCCCCTGATCTTGCGTATGCGGTCCCAGATAAGCTTGGGACTCGAGCCGGCACGAATGGTGGAGACATAATTTGTTGCACGATGCGTGCCCGCACGGGGCACGCATCGTGCAACAACTCTTTACGGCCAACTAAGTTTCACTGCTGCCGGGGCCCGCCTGTTCTCCCGATATGTCGCCCATCGGACACGTATGGTCGCTGATCGGCAACCGAGTCTCCCGGCAAGCACCACCCGCGGCTATGCCTGATGGACTGTTTGCAACGTGTGGAAGCAGCCTGGATCGACATACCCCAAGCCCACATCCAAAGCCTCTTCTGTTCAATGCTGCCGCGTGTAGCGGCCGTATTGCCGGCCAAGGGTCCCCACGGACTATTGATGCCTGCGTGTTCTTCAAGTCGCACGGGCCCGTGCGCTCAATCGTTTAATCTTTGCATATATTGTTATGTGTCTAGTAATTTTGGCTTTGCTATCTCGTGTCGTTCTTGGTGTTGCATTTTGGGTGGCCAGTAGTGCGTATTTATGCGTCCTAACATATTTTTATGTGTCGATTATGAGCTCCATCCAGTTTTAAAAACAAAGAAGAACATTGGCTAGACAGCAAGCTTCTCCATCTTTGAACTACTTGTCGCAGATCCATGAATTGCAGCGGAAGGTTAATAAAAAATTGAATCTCTGGCAAGACTAACGGTCTGCCACCAATACATTGGAGTGACCGGGGAAGCAAAGGTGTTTCTGCATAGCACAATTCCGCAATGTAAATATGTGTATTTTCTGCTGAGCAGTTTTTCTGTGCTGCCGGCGACTGAAAGCTCTTGATGTGGGGAATCAAACGACGCGTGAAGTACATGGCACGGCCCATACGTAGAACCTGTTGCGCGGTTAAAAACATTTTATTTTTGGACTGCTTCAGCGGGTTTAAATCCATGGTGTAGAAACATGGATTTAAATCCGCTGAAGCAGTCCAAAAAATTAACCAAGCTGAAGTTGAAATCCTGGCGCTTACTTGGACCAGGCAAACAGGGTTCAAGAGATCCGTTGATGAAGACTTCAGCTTGAAAAGAAAGGAAGTTTGATGAAGGCACTCTACTGTTAATTCGGAAGTTGTACAAGGATCTTCTACAGTCAATCCACGAACATCACTGGCAAATTATTAGAACTGGACGCTTCTATAATATATGTAACATCGCAGAACACAAGCAGTATATCGGAATATTTTAGGGATGGTACCGTAAGGTGCCTCAGGATCTCATCCCATTTCAAGTTCAACGACGTGGAGGTTATGCAAAAAAATGCTGAGAAATGCATGAGACACTCGATTTATGAAATTAATACACATTTAATCAGGTAAATGTGTAGCACAGGGTCTTAAGTTATTTCGCCGCAAATGCTGAAGTATGTCGATAACGTGAGGCATACAGATTTTAAAGTATGCAATTTCATGACAAATGGTAAAAAGATACATTTTATAGTGCAGTTTAAAGATTTTTACCGCAATATTTACCTTCAAATACGATTCTGTGAACAGAAACTGCGGCAAGCCTAACACAGCGCTGCAGCGTCGACGACGTCAAGCTTTGCTCCGTTGAAACGGATGTTCTCTTCACCGGCGGCCAATCACCAGCGAAAACGTACAACAGCTACCGGGTACGTTCTTGTCATGGAAGAGTTACATATTGTAGTGCTACACAGAATTTAGTTCTTCACATAATTCTCAATGTTTTTGAAGCACATACTGACAATTTCTTCGTTGTTTCACATATCATTCCCACAAACCAATAATAGAGCTCGGAGATGCCTTTCTTCTTTGTTCAGAAGAGTTAAAGTAGATCTCCAGTTCTCACTAACGGAAGTTAGATGGGAAGTCGGAAACAGAAAGGTTTGATTCTGGTTTTAAAGGCTTGGATTCGCACCTCATTTGGTATCCCTGTGCACTTTTAGTACTACCATTAAGTCCATACCTTTTTAGTCGTGCTTGCACACTAATACCAATGAGGAGACAACAAAGATAGTGGGATAATTTGGATAAATTTCCTGTAGCGTAGCACTACAGAATGGATGGCTCTCCTGACAACATCATAACCTGTTCTTCTCGCAACTTTCCGCACGTGAATTCGCCTACGCAACAAACTTTCATTTTAATCGAGCAAAATTTGACTTCGTCGCCTGAGTGTTGTGTTAGGCCTGCGGCAGCTTCTGTTTCATAGCTTCGTACTTGCAGATAAATATTACGGTAAAAATCTTTAAAATGCACTATAAAGATGCACTTTGTTTCATCATTTGCCATGAAATTGCATACTTTAAAACCTGAACCTCTCTCTTTTCCGAAATACTTCAACATTTGCGGCGAAATAATTTAGAACGCTAAATTATACATATACATATGTTCAAACTCGTGATGGCCAGGGCGATTGCAGCAAGGGCAAAGCGTAACACTTTGAGAGACAGATACGAATAAAGAAAGTATGCTCGGAGTAAAATAATGAGGAACTTTTCAGGGAAATATAATGTGAGGCCGACATTTTGAAAGTTCAATGCATGGAATAAAACATAGAAACTTCTTTAAATTGAAATAGTATATGAATTTTATTTTCCGAACGTACTACTAGGACATGTGGTTTTGTTAAAAACTTTGACGTCAGGTTCATGTTCGCCTTCGTGCTGGCAGGTGCAAAACATATTTATGTCCACAAGTATTTATTGGACTGCATTGGTTTTCAGTTACATTTGAAAGACATGTAATAGGAATATGTTCTCGAGCGTTGATCACATATTCAACACCCAAAACAAGGTTATTTTTTGTCTTAATTGTAATAATACACTATTGGGATCATTTATTTTGTTCCAGTCGAAGTGAGACCTTTCATCGTTGCTAATCATGAATATTAATCGATTCGATATACAATACCTGCAGGATATGGGCTGAGCAGAACCCAGTAGGAGAAACACCAAGTGTCGAGGGATGACTTGGGAGATAAATCAATATTGTTATCGCGGAAACCCTGACAATCCGTAAAGCTAATAATCAACAGCACAACACTAAAGCAGAAACAGTCGACTACGGCACAGACTCGAGTAGAACCATTGGCCAACTTCCCGGTGCCACATGCATGACTGAATTACCCTTGACAAATATCTATATACATCAATGTCCTTGATTTTATATGAATGATGAACATATAATTACCTTAAGCAGAGGAACACAAATCATGCTACATTTTCTAAAAAATATTCCACATGGAAACTACGAACGAGAGTGAAGCTCTTAGAAAAAATGCATAAAACTGTGTGTGGGATCACTCAAGTTAGTTTGAAAAAATGACAAAACCTAATCACTCTCCGGATTTGAATTTCCCTTTTCATCTCTAGGACGAGGTGAGGTGATGTATTCCAGCTCCTAGAGCCAGCACCGACAACTGTCAATGTTTTACAGACATGTTTGTTATTTTCCTTTAACAATACAAGAAGCTCTAAAACACTCGGTAAAATCTTTGCCCCAAAATGATACAGTTTGTACCTCACCGATGAAGCCGTTTCACTCACTAACGTACATGACAGTACTTTTTAAGTGCAAGACATGTTTTAGCCCTAAAGCGCGCCGCAATACAAAAGAAAAAATTGCCATAATTCAAAAACCAGTAAATAAATTGTGTTAATAAATAATTAATGTATCTAATAATAATATGACAGCTGTAAATAATCATAGGGTTTTAATAGAAATAAAAACATAAGAGAAAATTTCTTTATAAATATCTTTTAAAAATCTGAGTTTTTAAACGATTTCTTTAAAAAGACCTTACCCAGTTTTCAATCATTTCAGGAACGGTAGTTATTAAGTAAGGAAATGCATACATATAGCTGTTCACAAGTATTATATATGCACTATCTACCAACAAGTAATTGGGCACCTGTGATAGCAAAGGAAAACGAAGTTTATTCACCTTCAATAGTTGGTGGAGCCTCCACGAACGGCGATTACAGCTGCGACCCTCCGGGACATACTCTCAACCAGGCGTTGTACGACGGCTAGCGGTATTTTCTTCCACTCGGCTTGAAGACAGGTCAGTCCCTTCACCGATTTTAGACGGTAGGGGCACCCCTTAAGTCGACGCTCCAACTCGTCCTAGAGGTACTCGATAAGGTTAAGGTCCGGGCTTTGCGCAGACCAGTTCATTTGATTAACCCCATTGTCACCATACAAAGCCATGGTGGACCGCGCAACACGACAGGTGGCATTGTCATCCTGAAAGTAACATGGGTCCACCCCGTAAAACTGCACAACGTAGGAAGCGTATGGTCATCCAAAATAGTGCAGTAGGTCTCGGCGTTGAGTCTTCCAGGAATTGCGACCAAGCGTCCAGTGATGTACCTAGAGAAACATCCCCATAGAATAATTCCACCGCCGCTGAACTTCACAGTGTGCACAATAAATTCCGGCAGGAGGCGTTCTCAAGGCAGACGCCAAACCCAGACCCTGCCATCCGAACAGTAGAGGGTGAACCTTGATTCGTCGCTTCACAGAACCTGTTTGAACTGTTCAACGGTCCACTGTCGACGTTCTTTAAACCACGTTAACCGAGCAGCGCTATTGGACTTGGTGATCGAATGATTGTGGGCGGCAGCACTTCCATGATAACCGAGCAGATGGGCTTCCTTGCGGATGGTATTCATCCAAAGAACACTCCCGGATGTTTGTTGAAACTCCTCGCGGATGTGGCCCATCGATTTGGTGCGGTTCTTCCGAATTTCTGTGGCCAGCACCCGTCGGTCTCTAACTCCCAGTTTTGGGGGTCTGCCGGGTCGGGGCACATTCTGAGAGTCACCTCTCATCTTCCACTTGCCAATCGCGTAGGCCACTGTCGATTTCGGGTACTTCAACTAGCTGGATATGTCACGTATGGATCGTCCATTTCTATGATACCTGACGATTACACCTTTCTCAAACTCAGAGAGCTCCGAACTGCGTGGCATCTTGCATGCGACTGGCTGTGTTGTTGTTTCCCACACGATATTTACCTGCGGCGGCGGTGACGTATATCAGGACCGCAGATATCGTCGATTGCAGGGGTGTCTAATTACTTGTTTGTAGATAGTGAATATATATATATCATCATCATCATCATCATTGTCAACCATTATCAATCCACTGCTGGACGAAAGTCTCCCCAAGTTTCCTCCAAAACGGTCTGTCTTGTGCCAGTCTCCTCCATGTCACTCCCGCATACTTTCGAATTTCATCCACCCATCTTCCATGTGGTCTTCTTCTGGGTTTTTTCCTGTCCCTTGGAATCCAATCTAAAATTTCGGCTGTCCATCGATGGTCTGTTCTTCTGGCAGTATGTCCAGCCCATTGCCATTTCAGGGATTTAACTCTGATCATGATGTCTTCCACTCTTGTCATTTTTCGGATCCACGTGTTCCTCTTCTTATCTCTCCTGGTTACACCAAGCATGCACCTCTCCATGCTTCTTTGAGTTGTTTGCAGCCTTTGTATGTCTCTTTTAGCTAAGGTCCACGTCTCTGCACCATACGTAAGCACTGGAAGGATGCATTGATCAAACACTTTTCTTTTAAGACATAATGGCATATTGCTCTTTAAAATTATGCTGTTTCTTCCAAAAGCTCTCCAGGCAAGTTTTGTACGCCGATTAATTTCTTCACCAATGTGACCCTCACTTGATATCTGCTGTCCAAGATAAACGTACGTGTCTGTTATCTCCAGCTTTTCTCCATCAATCGATAAATCTTCATTTCTTGTAAAAGCATTGTACATCACTTTTGTCTTCTGAAAGTTCATTTTTAATCCCACTTCTTTACTCTTGTCAGCAAGTTCCTGGATCATACTCTGTAGCTCTGATGGGGTAGTTGCAAAAATGACTATGTCATCAGCAAAACGAAGGTGGGTTAGATAATCTCCATTAATCTTTATCCCTTTGTTTTCCCAGTTCAGTGATTGAAAGACATTTTCCAATGTGGCATTAAAGAGCTTCGGAGATATGGTGTCACCTTGTCTCACTCCTTTTCCAATTTTTATGTGTGTTGTATTTTCAAACAGCCGAATCTTTGCACTTGCATTTTCATAGATGTTTTTAATAATATTAATGTATGCATCTTCAATACAGCAGGATTTCAGAGCCATTGCAACTGCTGATGGTTTCACCGAATCAAAGGCTTTTTCATAATCGATAAAAGCCATGCACAATGGAAGTTCATATTCCCTCGCTCTTTCAATTAGTTCTCTCAGTACGTGGATATGATCTATTGTGCTGTAGCCACTCCTGATTCCAGCTTGTTCTCTCGGTTGAGCCATGTCCAGTGTCACCTTAAAGCGGTGTAAAAGAACTTTAGTGAAGATTTTATAAACCACTGATAGGAGGCTGATAGGTCTGTAGTTCCTGAGATCCTCAATGTCACCTTTTTTATGTAGCAAGATCATTGTAGCGTTGTTCCAATCCTCAGGAATTTTCCCTTTATTAAGGCATCGAGTGAAAATTTGGGCGAGTGCTGTTTCGATTTCTCCACTTGCTTCTTGTATGATGTCTACAGTAATTCCATCTTCTCCTGGAGCTTTTCCCCGCTTCATGTTCTTGATTGCATGTGCAACTTCTGCTGGAAGGACTGGAAGAACTCTGGTACTGTTACCTTTCATGATGTCTGGAAAACATGTATCACCCCTTTCATATAATTTGGAGTAGAAATCTTTAACTCTTGTCAAAATTTCGCCTTTATTTCTTGTTACAGAACCATCTTCTTTTCTCAGTGCCATAATCTGTTTTTTCCCTTTACTGAGATGTCCCTTTGCTATCTTTAGGCTTTGGTTGTTTTCAATTGCTTTCCTTACGAGTTCACAGTTGAATTTCCTTATGTCTTCAGTGATACTTTTTCGTACTGTCTTGCATAGCTCTATATATTCCACTTTGAAAGTCACATCTTCTTTAGTTGTCCTCATCAGTCTTCTTTTTTGCATCAACATTTTGGTTTTTCCTGATAATTTGTTCACATGCAATTTGTTCTTAGACCCGGCTAATTTTGTTGCTGTTTCCATAAGAGCTTTGGTTACTTTTCTGTTAACTTCAGAAATATCCACTTCTTCCGAGGTTAGGCCTTCTAAAGCAGAGAATCTGTTCTTCAGTTCCAATTTGAAGGTATTATGGTGTTTTTTAAGGTTGGTTATGTCAATACATTTTATTTGTGTTATGAGCTCGCTACGTTCGAGTTTAGTGTTGAGGTGCATCTTACATCTCACCAATCTATGGTCACTGCCTGTGTTGAACTTGTTTAGCACACTGCAGTCTTCTATGACGAATTTTTTGTTACACATAATAAAATCAATTTCACTTGTCGTCCCATTTGGATGTCTCCATGTCCATTTCCTGTGTGGCTTTTTCTTGAAAAAGGAGTTCAAGATGAAAAACCCTTCTGCCTCTGCAAACTCTACGAGAGTATTTCCACGCTGGTTTCTGTTGCCGTGACCGAATTTACCTACTGAAGTTTCATTCTGTTGCCGTTGCCCTATTTTTGCATTGAAATCTCCCATAATTATCTTCAAGTGCTGCTTACCTTTATTATTTAGATCACGAATGTCCTCATAAAATTATATATATATATATATTCACTATCTGAATATGGAACTCGGGAACTCGAAACGTAAATGAACTATATGGAACTCGAAACGTAAATGAGAATAAACTAAGGTATAAAATCTCACTAACCAAAAATAACACTAGAAATATTAAAAGAAAAAAAAACACACAAAGAAATATAAAAACTCGGGTGCCGCAGGATGTCGCCGGACGTCTTTCCCTGATGAGTGGCCTGCGGCTTTATAGATATTGTCATATACATATATATATATATATATATACTAAAGAGCAAAGCCGAAAAGCTATGAAAAACTTTAGAATTTAAAACGAAAGTTGCAAAATAACCTGAAGATCAAAACGCGCAACGCAGCAGTTATAAAAATTTAGAATTCATATTCTATTAAGAAGAGACTGAAGCAAAAACTTTTTGACTCATACCAAGTACAACATAGAAAAGGTTATGTATTGACCGGTGTGAGTAAAAAGAGAAAAAATAGAACAACTGAATGTAGAAAGTGTCGAGAATACTGAGCATTGAATTTATCAAGCACCAGCAGAAACTCTGCATTTTCTCACTTCCACAAAGACCTATTTTTAAATGGGTTTCTGCAAAGTCATAGATGCAAGTAATAAGCCCACCCAATTTTTTTTTTAAATATATATATGTCATAACCTCCGCAGAGTTGCATGACCAAGCTTCAGTTAACAATTTAGCTTGCACCATAACTTTCCTGGCCCGGCCCATGCTCTTCATATGTTACTATTAAACAGAAAGAAGATGATTATAGAAAACTCAAGTTGTAAGAGTGACATAATGAATCAGAAATAATTTTCAGCAATAACAAATTGCCAAGTTTGCCTGAGAGAGAATTAAAACCTCAATAGCAATACAAAAGTACTACAAATTCTTAAACATTGCAATAAAAAAGAAAATATTAATTTTTTTCTAAAGCACAGAATCTTGAAAGAAAACTAGATTATAAAAAACCCCTACTCCACAAATTCTGACAACACAAAAACGAGAATAAAATAAAGACAATAATAAACTAAAGAAATGTTTTGTGAAGGTTATGTGACATAAACAATTAGTTCCAATATGTACAAAGTATTTCAGAAGTGCTTTAAGTGCATAATTAAGTAGTTATTAAGACCTTAACTACATTGAAAACACATCGCAGACTACAAGAACAATGAAACGGCCGACTGCTTAGCCTTATTCCCTAAAAAACGCGCAAAGTTACCAAGAAAAGAAAGTGTTAAAATCCGCAAAAAGAAGTTAATAGACTTGCTAGTGCCTAAATGCTTAAAGCAAAAAATAGAAAAAAAGTTCAAGTTCAAACAACGTACTTGGAAAACCTAAAACCCAAAGACAATGAAGAGAGCTTACCTCTTATGCAACTTAACTTCTTCCACTCTTGAGGAAACATGGCCGACCTTTTAACCCAAACTTCCAAACACCCCTGCCACTCCCTAGTCCCTGGGGGCAGTGTGGATGGCGCTGAAGGCTTAAACACACTGAAAAATCCTACTCGCGTAGATTTTAACTAGAGAAAAAAATATAATTAATATTGTGGACCTGTTTGATCAGAAAGAGCAGAATTAACTCTCCAGAATACATGAGAAATATTATGAAATACACAAGTAGTGTATTTAGTAATCTTTGCAGGTATTTAATCACCTTAGTGAGCTTCTGTAGACTATTCAGAATCCTATTAATTTTAATGTTAGTTTTACTATTTTTAGTATAGCTATTCTAGTGAGTGAATAACTAGTTTTCTTTTATATTTATTTTTATTTTCTTTCATAAACAGATTTTTAAGGTTTTTTTTATTTTGTCTATATTATTAATTTTTTTTTATTTTTAATAGGACCTTCTTATCCATAGCACTAAGGTTCCTTTTTGTCGTTAATATGCATCCTCTAGCCAACTTCCAAAAGGATTTCATTGGTCAGAATCATATAAATAACTGTGAAGAAAATTAAAGCAGATCTGTCAACCTTACTCTATTATTCAGAATAATTTTTCTTAAAGTTCTTTTGATGAAAGAAGTAGGAATTTTGTTCTCCAGAAAACTGTCTAATAGTATATTAATGTGGTAATTGAAGTCCAAATTGTTGCTGCAAATTCTTGAAACTCTAAGCACCTGAGAAATTAGTACATTCTCAATTACTATGGTATATATGTTGTTATTCCAATGTAGATATTTAATTACTTTGAAAGGAAAATTAACTCTTTTATCAAAGAGGCTAATAGATGGGTTACCTCTGTTAAGTTTAATGCTTAAGTCTAGGAACTCTAGTTCCTGATTACTGTGGTTGGTTTTACATAAGTTAAGAGAGCTAGGATATATATCATCAAAATCACTCTCTATAACTTCTGAATTATTGATACACAGCAGATCGTCAATATATCTAAATGTGTAAAGGTAGTTATCGGAGAAAGTGGAGTAGAATGTGAATTCTGAATTTTCATAACTGCTGCGTTGCGCGTTTTGATTTTCAGGTTATTTTGCAACTTTCGTTTTAAATTCTAAAGTTTTTTTTTAGTTTTTCGGCTTTGCTCTTTAGTAACTAATTTCAACTTACTATTTAGCAGCTTATGCGCAAATTCTAGTTGAAATGTTTTATTATTTTTTGTTTCATTTTTTATTTATTTTCATTTAATTATTAATTTTAATTTTTATTTTAGCGTGTTTTGGCTGATGTCTTTTTTGGAGTGTAGTTAATACTCGAGTTTTGGTAATTTCTTGGACTGCTTATTTCCAAAAAGTTTTTCCTAGTTGGTTTGCTCGGAATTTTGTATGTTTGGCCCAAGTGGTGTTTTACGGACGATGAAAGGATTGGAGGTCAACACAGATAATTTAAGTCCTCCCGCTCGGTTAGGCTAGCACCCTTTCCCATAGTGTATGAACTCGCTGGCAAAGGTAATCTAAAGTTATGAAATGACAAACGTTGTTTGACATGTAAATCTGCGGATCCTAACCTGTATTCTTCTATTGCGGATAATTGCTCCAACAAGTTTTGCAAAGCCTACAATACCATTTATAAGCTCACCTGTACTGTCTGCAGGCTTAGCTATATTAGCCAAAGCAAAAATCCTCTTCATCTTAGGATAAATGGTCACAGGTCTCTAGGTAACAATTTCTCTACTTCTGGTGTGAACCCCTCCTCTAATGCTAGCCAGTACTCTACCTTTGAATTAGAGCATTTGTATAATCATGGTTTTGACAAAGTGAAAATAGAGGTACTGCATATTATCCCTGACCTCTATGCTCGACTTGAAACTGAATCCCTTGAAATTTTGCAGTATCAGTCTCTTTATCCCTATGGTCTTAATTCCACTCTTTCTGACAATAAGCATAATCCGCATAAATTTTCTATACGTGAACTCTTCTTTCTTTTTAACAACAAGAGCTGCACTAGAGGTAATTTCGCACTTCCAGCAAGGTTGATTTTGCTAACTTGCAAAAAACTCTGGAAAGTTTTAAAAATGGTACTAGTTTTGTTAAAAATATTTACAAAATACTTAAGTCCTTCAAGCAATCTGTCCTTAAAAGTTTTTTTAAAATTCTGGAAAGAAACAGCTAACCATGTTGATAAGCATGTTTTTGCTTTGGTTCTAGACATTCTTAAGCATATTCTTAAAGATAAAATTTATCTTAAAGAAATTTCCAGTAATTATGTGGCCATCAGGTTTCTAAATAAAACCTATGATCATCTTAATGTTAGGAAGCTGTTCTACAATAATGCAATATTTTCCCATCCACAGGCACCAGTCTATTGTAAGTTTTAAATATGTTAAGACCTTAGGGTCAATAGTTAAAAACTACAAACTTAATTCTTCAAGTTCCATACCTGTAGTTACTACATGTTCTTGTGATGAACATAAAGACACAGTTCACTATGATAAGAATTACAAGCATATTATCACTGGAAACTTGAGTTTTGTTGAAAATGACAAGCTTAGGAATTTATTAGAGTATGGTTCTAAATTTAGACCTTCCTTCCAAATCTCCAAAGAGAGGATTCTTGAGAGCTTCACTCAAGATGTTAATAGGTACATTTATAAAAACCAGTTTAACATACAATCAGCCTATTGAGGCCTTCGCAGAATGGAAATATAATGAAATCAATGGCTTCACCAATGAGTTGGCAGTTCTTGATTTTTGTTTTGATAGAAATCTATTTTTCTCTGGAGATGCTAAAATGTCGCTCTCCAAACTACAAGACCTATTTATTTTTACCACTACGGATAAAGCTAGCAATGATTTTGCAATTATCTGCAAGAAATTCCAATTTGAATTGTTAACTATGGAACTCAATAACAGAGTAACCTACGAGCCCGTAAGTTATTCTACCAAGCAGTTAGAAAATCCTTTAAAGGCATTCTTTAAGAAACTTAAAATTCCACAAATAAGAAGATATCAGCCTGAATTTCCCTTTCTTTTTGCAACTGTTAAGTTTCATAAGAATCCAGTAAAGTTCAGATTTATAGCTAGTGGAGTCAGGAGTCATAAAAAGAAAAATTGATCAAGCTTTTGAAGAAATCTTGAAGAAGGTCTTGAAACACATTAGTAACTGTACTAATTTGAAGTACAGAGATTTTGGGATAATTAATAATAATGCAGAATTAATTTCCACTATACTCGAAGTAAATCCCTTAGATATTAATAGTTATGATTTTGAGAACCTATATACTAATCTGCCTCTATCAGATATAATCACTACGTTTAAAGAGCTGTATGCAGAATTTAAACTTAACCAATTTGTTAATGTAGGAGCCTGGAACTCTTATCTCAATTGCTGCATAAAAATAACCATACCTTATATAATAATACTCTCTATAAACAAGTAAACGGTATCCATATGGGAACGTCAACATCCACGAGTATTGCAAATCTATTCCTGTTCTTTAAGGAATATAAATTCATTAAAAATCACTCCACTTGCTCCGATAACTACCTTTACACATTTAGATATATTGACGATCTGCTGCGTATCAATAATTCAGAAGTTATAGAGAGTGATTTTGATAATATCTATCCTAGCTCTCTTAACTTATGTAAAACCAACCACAGTAATCAGGAACTAGAGTTCCTAGACTTAAGCATTAAACTTAACAGAGGTAACCCATCTATTAGCCTCTTTGATAAAAGAGTTAATTTTCCTTTCAAAGTAATTAAATATCTACACTGGAATAACAACATATATACCATAGTAATTGAGAATGTACTAATTTCTCAGGTGCTTAGAATTTCAAGAATTTGCAGCAACAATTTGGACTTCAATTACCACATTAATATACTAATAGACAGTTTTCTGGAGAACAAAATTCCTACTTCTTTCATCGAAAGAACTTTAAGAAAATATAATCTGAATAATAGAGTAAGGTTGGCAGATCTGCTTTAATTTTCTTCACAGTTAATTATATGATTCTGACCAATGAAAGCCTTTTGGAAGTTGGCTAAAGGATGCATATTAACTACAAAAAGGAACCTTAGTGCTATGGATAAGAAGGTCCTATTAAAAATAAAAAAAAATAATAATATAGACAAAATAAAAAAAACTTAAAAATCTGTTTATAAAATAAAATAAAAATAAATATAAAAGAAAACTAGTTATTCACTCACTAGAATAGCTATACTAAAAATAGTAAAACTAACATTAAAATTAATAGGATTCTGAATAGTCTACAGAAGTTCACTAAGGTGATTAAATACATGCAAAGATTATTAAATACACTACTTGTGTATTTCATAATATTTCTCATGTATTCTGGAGAGTTAATTCTGCTCTTTCTGATTAAACAGGTCCACAATCTTAACTATATTTTTTCTCTAGTTAAAATCTCCGCGTGAAGGAGTTTTTCAGTGTGTGGAGGCCTTCAACCCCACCCACACTGCCCCCAGCGACTTGGGAGTGGCAGGTGTGTTTTGAAGTTTGAGTTAAAAGGTCGGCCATGTTTCCTCAAGAGTGGAAGAAGTTAAGTTGCATAAGAGGTAAGCTCTCTTAATTGTCTTTGGGTTTTAGGTTTTCCAAGTTCAATGTTTGAACTTCTTGAACTTTTCTATTTTTTGCTTTAAGCATTTAGGCACTAGTAAGTCTATTAACTTTTTTGCGGATTTTAACTCTTTCTTTTCTTGGTAACTTTGCGCGTTTTTTAGGGAACTAAGGCTAAGCAGCCGGCCGTTTCATTGTTCTTGTAGTCTGCGATGTGTTTTCAATGTAGTTAAGGTCTTAATAACTACTTAATTATGCACTTAAAGCACTTCTGAAATACTTTGTGCATATTGCAACTAATTGATTATGTAACATAACCTTCATAAAGCATTTCTTTAGTTTATTATTGTCTTTATTTTATTCTCGTTTTTGTGTTGTCAGAAGTTGTGGAGTAGGGGGTTTTTATAATCCAGTTTTCTTTAAAAATTCTGTGCTTTAGAAAAAAAAAAAATATTTCCTTTTTTATTGCAATGTTTAAGAATTTGTAGTACTTTTGTATTGTTATTGAGGTTTAAATTCGGTCTCAGGCAAACTTATCAATTTGTTATTGCTGAACATTATT
Source organism: Macrothele yani (assembly GCA_039090855.1). Taxonomy (NCBI): domain Eukaryota; kingdom Metazoa; phylum Arthropoda; class Arachnida; order Araneae; family Macrothelidae; genus Macrothele; species Macrothele yani. Next base: position 125,841,644 of record CM077015.1, on the reverse strand, counting down.
TCTGATTCATTATGTCACTCTTACAACTTGAGATTTCCATAGTCATCTTCTTTCTGTTTAATAGTAACAGATGAAGAGCATGGGTCGGGCCAGGAAAGTTATGGATGCGAGCTAAATTGTTAACTGAAGCTTGGTCATACAACTCTGCGGAGGTTATGACATATATATATTTAAAAAAAAAATTGGGTGGGCTTATTACTTGCATCTATGACTTTGCAGAAACCCATTTCCAAATAGGTCTTTGTGGAAGTGAGAAAATGCAGAGTTTTTGCTGGTCCTTGATAAAGCCAATGCTCAGTATTCTCGACACTTTCTGCATTCAGTTGTACTATTTTTTTCTCTTTTTACTCACACCGGTCAATACATAACCATTTCTATGTTGTACTTGGTATGAGTCAAAAAAAATTTTTGCTTTAGTCTCTTCTTAATAGAATATATATATATACACTGGCGGAAAGTTAAAAAAGAACACCAAGAAGGAATTAGCGGACGATCATGAAATTTACATACGGTAATGGGGTCGAGTTTACGTAGGTGTAATGTTATTTTCGGGAATAACCGGTGAACACTTACTCCACAGCACGGCATAATATGCAAATTATCGTCGGTGGTATTTAAGGAGTACGGCGAAGTTAATGTAATCAGTCGTCGGCTTACGGATACGTGCGAAGACTGTGAAGAAGCTGCAATGCCTGGACGTGGAAGACGTGTACGATTTCAGCAGTTATCGGACTTTGAGCGAGGTCGTCTAGTCGTCTGCCGCGAGGCCGGGTGGTAGTAACGGTGGTGGTACGATGGTGGCGTAGGTCGTCCGAGGAACATTCTCACACGAGAAGATGTGGAACCAGGAGTCACAGACGGACTGATTAGCTGACCGATCGACGCATAAGAAGAGCGGCGTTGTCAAGCAGAACATCCACTGCGACGCTAATACGAGCTGCCGTTGCACCTGAGGTGACTGTGCGAACAATCCGCAACCGTCTACGGGATGCAGGACTACGTGCACGTGTGCCTCTGGCATGTGTACCTCTGACTCCAGCCCACCGTCAGGAACAGCTGCAGTGGTGTCGCCAACGTCTGCACTTGAGAACGCAATGGCGATCTTTCGTGTTCAGCGATGAAAGCAGATTTTGCTTGGGAGCCTTCGATGGCCGTATGCCTATTCGCAGACGCACAGGGGAGCGTCTTCATTCTTCTTGCATCCGACAGCAACACACAGGGCCTACACCTGGTCTCCTGGTGTATGGAGCGATCAGCTATCACTCCCGTACACAAGTGTTTGTGCCGAGTACGTTAAACAGAACCTCCTACATCAACAACATCATTCAGCCCGTTGTTGTGCCATTTGTAAGGTCGGTCCATCGTGGTGTTTTCCAGCAAGATAACGCGCGCCCTCACACGGCACGTGCAACGCAACATGCACTTCAGTGTGTGAGACAATTTCCATGGCCTGAACATTCACCGGATTTGTCCCCCATTGAGCACGTCTAGGATCTTATGGGACAACGACTTATCCGGCCTCCACGGTCAGCCACGACCATCCCCGATTTACACGTCCAGGTTGACGATGCTTGGAACTCAATACCCCAAACTTACATCCAACATCTGTACGACGGACTGCATGCCAGAATTGCACAGTGTGACGCAGTTCATGGCGGTTCTACCTCGTACTAACCATATTACATGGAAATGTTATTTTTCAGTTTACCAGCAAATACAGCAGTATTTTGCCATAATGTTTTGATCACGTTATCCTATGTATTCCGTTATTATGCTGTATAAATTTCGTTGGTATCAGACGTCTCCTTCTTGGTGTTCTTTTTTCACTTTCCGTCAGTGTATATAAGCATAGCAGCAGCGCATTATAAATGTTCATAAAACATATCACGTCAGGTTAAAATTATCAGTGATGGAAAAATGCAGCCCATCAAGATATTAGAGAATCTTCCATGTTTTGGAAATGTGAATTTTCGAAATTTGGAAAAGACAGGAAGCGTCCATTGACACAGAAGGTTTCCATTTGAAATAGTTTAACAGCATATGATGCAAAGCACTATATCGGTGTTATTTTATTTTTCATCTGGTGCATTTTTTTGGTACTTGATGAAGTACACAACTGAAAAGCTTTTGCGCCAGATGAATTTATCAGCAGGTTTCAAAGCTCCTGGTAGTTTAAATACGGCTCATACTTTATGTTATTTCTCATATTACTGCTCGTGCTTTATGGTATTAAAAGTCGAATCTGAAAGCGCTTATCCAAGTGGAAAAATACTTTTCAAATGCTTTCAACTGCATAGATTTTTGTCACAATACATATATTTTTCCGGAAATATATGCTATTGCTTTAACTTATGATATCTTTTGACTTTATTTCCCTGTTAAATATTTAGACTCGAACCAAAAGAGAACAATCATTTCTGTGTAACATACAATATATGGAAATGTAAAAAGGCTAAAAATCGTATTTCAGGAGAAGAATTTTTTGTGCCATAAGTTTTAAAACATTTTCTTTCATAAAACAGTAGGATACGTATCATTTCTTCTCTAAAATAATTACTGGAGTATCATTCCTAAGGAAGCATTTAAGTGAACATTTAACTCTTTACAATGTACGTTATGAACGCAAAATATTATGAGCGATTCTTAGAAAACAAACAGAGGATTATGTTCATTACGCTGTAGCAATGTTTAGGTGCATATCAAATGTAACGTGTTTTCGAAAGAGTTTTGCTGAATTTCGGAAATTTGTAGAAAAACAAAAGAAAACGATTTCGCTTACTCATATAATCACATTGTTAAATTCACTTATGGTTTTGTATAGCAAACTACTCTTTCTGTAAAGCCATTTGGATACGCGTTTACTATTTGTAATTTCAAGGAAAAGGACAAAACACCAGATTTCAAAGAAAATTAGCGAATGAGGATTGTTTGCCTTTTGTTTTGTTTCATCTTCTATGATCACTGAATAATTGGACAAAACTGATCGCGCACGCTTCTAATTCTCATTCTGATATAATATGCTATTAGGCAATTTGCTCCCTTTTTGGTTTTTCTGTTCTGTCGACAACCGTAAGCAGCTCAGTGTGCTACAAGCTGTTCCCTGACCTTAATTTAGGGCCACTTTTTCAAGGAAGGGAGTAAGTTAGTGGCGCAAGATAAACACTACATCCATGCCTCACCAGCATTCAAAACCTGACCCACCTTGGACGATTTATCAAAAGCCATCGCTTAGACCACTGCTCCACGGGTGGTGACATATTGTGTTTATGTGGCTTATAACTACCGACGTATAAGCGCCACGCCAAAAGGAGTACATTTGTTGCTGTATTGCTGAGATATTTCTTGCTTTTCGGCCTAAGATCTTGCTGTTTGCTCGTTTGCACGGAAATCTAACACACTTAACTCAAAGGTCTACAGACAGAGCTTCACATGTTATGTAAATAAGTAGGAGTCTGTGTAGTACGGTCAGTGAGGTTATCCGCTTTGAAGTCAGATGGCCCGAAACTTTTTTACAAAGAAAGTAAAAACACTTCCTTCTGAAAGAAACCGATTCTCCAGCCAAAATATTCAGCGTCCGAATCTGCTCTGCGCAAGTATATGTTGTAAGAGGAAATTGATATCGTTCAAACTTATTAGCTGTGGCTTTAGTGTTGCTATTACCCATAATGCTGATATTCTAAATACTTTTTGTAGATTACAACATGATACGAGTGTTACGTCAAAGGCAAATAAATTTTAACTGAAATCGTTAAAATACTTTCAAATTCAATAGATACTGCATTATACAAATCACTTCCTTCCCTCATCAGTGATAATAAACGGTATTTACAAAATTAGACTACCAAACACGCAGTTATAATACAATAGTTTATAATAATTATTAAATGACGTCTTTGGGTGTTTTGTGACTGCATTAACGGGCAGCCGGATATGCCCCAGCGTTTGTGTTGCTATAGTTGGACAGACTCGTGCAGTCGATTAAGTTTCAGAAATAACGGGGATATAGAGCTGAATTTAATAATTTGTTGCTGGGAAAACGAGCAAATACCTAACGTTCATCGTTTTTTATTTGTAAGCACGAAACATTTTTGATAAACAATTAAACGTCCTACTTCCTGAGTACCGCACATCATTAGTTTTATGAATTTTAACAAAACAGAAATGGGACAAATAAATGACATCAAAGGCTAAACGGATGGGAAATCCTGACAAGAACCGATAAATACCACAAGGAAAAATAACGAAGCGATTTGTATTTTGTATGAAATACGTTTTGAAATATATCACGTTTTTCGAAAATATATGATTTGTATTTGCTTGCCCCAAATTTGAAAAGATCAGGAATCTTAATCTACTAGCGTTGGAGGCAGGAAAAGGAAGGAAACTTCCCAGAATTCTATATTTATGAATTTCTGTGCGAAAAAAAGTCCCTGATTTCCATGATTCCAAAGTTGAAAATTTTACCAAACCTCACGTGACTTAAAGAAAACGATCAGTGCTATACATGTTGAAAATTTAACCATTCTCACGTGAATTGAAGCAATACCGTTGATGTTACTAATTGAAATGTATTTCTATCTTCATTTTAAACATTTATGCAGATACATCACGTGTGACTCACTTAACAAAACGTTTCTTCAATCGCCGAGTTCCGTGATGCCGAGGTTGAAAAATTTAGTAAATCTCACATGAATTAAAGAAAAACATCAGTGCTATAGATGTTGAAAATGTAACCATTCTCACGTGAATTAAAGCAATTCCGTTTAATATGACTAATTGAAATATATTTTTCTCTTCTTTTTTAGCATTTATACACATACATCACATGTGACTGGCTTTACAGAAATTTTCTGGAATCTATTCTAACAGAAAATGCTTTTGACCGTGTAAGATGTTTTTGAAAGACGACATTTTAACAAAATACAAATGTCAATTCCAAAGAATGCATAAATAAATGTCTTTTAAATATATTTATCGTAATATTTACATGAAAATACTACGATAAAAATCTTTAGCATACATTTAAAATATGAAATTTCAGCACCATTTGCCATTAATCTCCATACTTTAAAATCTGTACGGCGCAGTTTTTGCAGATAATAAAACTTTTCCGATAAGATAATTTAGGACACTAATCTACACATTTACCAACTTTTCTGCCTGTTTCACTAAACTCTCATCTGTAACATTGCTCTTTAACAAAAGCTTGAGTCTGTATAATTCAGAAGAAAAATTTTCCAGGACTCTGTGCTAGTTGTTGTATTCTACATTTGTAGTGGATTCATTCATTGGAGCAACTGCGGTCTGATCATATTCTACTGGGTAGCATTCTGTTATGTCAGTCGCTGCTTATGGTGTAAATAAGGAATCTTGATTGCTACTGTCACCGTCATTGACCATGCTTTCCAAGAAACTGTTGAACACCTGCAACGTGAATCAATTCATTGCGGTAGTCAGCTGTACAATACATACGGGACATTTGGAAATACACTGAGTGGCCACTTTATTATGACCACCTGACAGTTTTAAGCAAATGAGCTATGGCTGTACGCTGTTGCCGCCCGAGGACAAGGCTAGTATAAATAGGAAAATCTTAGTCTTGCGACTGTAGTAAAAGTAATTTTTGGGTGACGAGATGTGTAAAAAATGCGATTTGACGGACTTTCAACTTGGGATGGTTGTAGGAGCTCGGAGCAATGGAGCGAGTAGCACCGAAACCGCCGCATTCGTGAAATGTTTCAGATTAGCTGTTGTTAAAGTGTTTAAAGACTAGACTGCAAGCAAAGAAAACTGGCTCACTACGTGCAAAGTGTGGTCGTCATCGACTAGTGACTGCTCGGGCAGAATGGAGAGTGTCCAGACAACAGAAGGGGAACAGTGCAGGAAATTACAGACCATCTTAATCAAGGATCCCCTCAAATGATCTCTGCACGCACTGTTCGCCGTACACTGCATCGGATGGGATATGGCAATCGAAGGCCTGTTCGAACACCTTTGGTGTATGCAGTTAACAAGAGAAAACGTCTCCAGTTCGCACAGGAGCACAAGGATTGGACAGTCGATGATTGGAAACACATTATGTGGTCTGATGAACATGTTTTCAGTTGTACCATGCCGGTGGCCGGATGAGAATTTGTCGGAAACAGCTCAAAAGCATGGACCCCAAATGCTTTGCTACAACCCTTCAAGCTGGTGGAGGCAACGTTATGGTTTGGGAAATGTTTTTCTGGCATGCTTTGGGCCCTTTAATTCGTGTTGATCAACGTCTGACTGGCACATCATATCTAAACATAGTTTCGAACTAAGTGCATCCTGTCATGTGGATAACCTATCCCAATGGCGATAGCTACTTTCAACAAGATAATGCGTCCTGCCATAGTGCTCGTATTGTACAGGATTGGTTTCAGGAACATGCCGTTGAGTTTACTTTGCTTAGGTGGCCTCCACAATCTCCAGATCTCAACCCCATTGAGATTTTATGGGATGAAGTTGAACGAGTCATCAGACAGCTGGATCCACAACCCTGCCAGCTCACACTCCTGGAAAGTGCTATTCATCAAGCATGGTCTCAGATTCCACAAACCACCTATCAACATCTTGTGGAGCCCATGAAACAAAGAATCGGCGCAGTATTTAAGGCAAAAGGTGGCCCAACGAAGTACTGAGGGAGTGGTCATAATAAAGTGGCCTCTCAGTGCATAACCCTATGTTTAATATGAACCGCGGGCTGGTGCTCGCAGAAACCACCTTGCATTCCCAAAAAACAGGAGCACACTCCAATATTCACCTTATACAATACTTTATTGTTACATTCTGACTGCACAAAAAAAAATTACCGTCTTCTTCTTAAGCTTAACAAGTCTCTAGTATCGTATTTCCCTTATCTACATATTTTTGAAAAATCAAGTGTGGTTTCCTCAGTCTGGCATATGCAACTTCTAAGACTATCTTCCTATAATACGTCTCCAAGACATTTCCTAGGAAATCCATTAAGGCTTCAGAGTGGTATGCCTTCAACCTTGTTAATATTATATCCTTTATCACTCTAAAAGTAGCCTCCGGGCAGTTGTTAATATTTTGATGTAAGGTTCTCACACTAAGTCTTTGAGCCAAACACTATTCAATTTGCTGTTCTAAATATTTATTTACATGGTTAATATAATGGGGCTACCTGTTGGCCGCAAAATGGTTTTTTAGAACACGTTTCTGCTTATTGCCTTACGTTATTGTAGTTGTGTACATAATGTTTCGAAATAGCGACATCTGTGTGTATTTTAATAGACACTGACTAGTTAATTTAATTCATACACTCGACGTGGACCAGGAACACCAAACAGAAGTCATCGCTCTTTCCACGTAAACAAGTGAGTGTCGGAAAATTATCATCGACCGTCACTGGGAATTGAACCCTAGGTCTTCCACTTAAGCGCCAGACATGATACCACTGCACCACAGCGGACTCGAATTATCCATACTCACATGTGATTAACTGCAGAACCACATGGTAGGTTGCTTCATGGAGACCCGCACAGCACTGCAGCACTGGGAATTCACCAAAGATGGAAAGCAGCAACTGATCAAATAAATAGGAGGCAAATGAATAATTAATTCACACACACGACGTGGACCAGGAACACCAAACACGAGACTCACTGGTTTACGTGGAATTGAGCGATGACTTTTGTTTGGTGTTTCTGGTCCACGTCGAGAATACGAATTATTTATTCATTTGCTTCCTAGTTTATGGCCGTCATGAACTTCACTCTTACCCTCTTAACAAATAAGCAGCCAGTCACCATCAGCAAAATTCTCTTGAATTTCTTACAAGCAACTGAAAAACGACTTACCTACTTTTTATTAAGGCAAATTATGTTAGGTATCTTAGACTCATGCAGTTATAATGCCATTAAATATAAGTACAAATATTTAGACAAAAGTACCAAAATACTTGACATTAATGGTGCCAGAAGAAAAGAGCCATTAGCAAGTCATTTACACCAGCACAGCTGTCTCATTTTCTTATAAAATTTCCGCAGAAGAGAAACTTGGTGAAAACTTGAAGTGATTAAAAATGTCGGTTGCTGAAACAAGAAAATAAAACGTATGCTCCATCATATGCAACGCGTTTAAATATGTTGGTACAGAATAAAAATGCAAAAACATTCATGGTTGCGATATTATGTTACATTGAGACTTCACATTTACTGAATGCCCACCCAAAGTCGAAGCATGATAAAAAAAAAAAAAAATTCAGGAACTAACCCAGTGATGAAAGTGTAGCACCAAAGTTGTATAAATTAAGAAATTAATAAATTAATTAGGAAAGGAATAATTTAATTCCATGGAAATCAATGCGAGCTCGCTAAAACCCTCGTATTTGCAGTTTTTGCCAAATAATCGAGAAAAAAGGTATGTTCTAAATAAATGTAATAACTGGGCGATACCTCTGGACAAAAAACCATGGGAAAACAGAAGAATCACAGCTCCGAAATATGTTAGGCCTAATCAGACAGCACCTGGCAATAGACAGCTGGGTCAGAACAGCGTACATACTTGGTTACCACGTGACACCAGTTTTTAGCTCCGCCCCTTTTACAAAATCCTGAATCTCTGTCTAGCGTCTGATTGACGTAGAGAGCGTAATCGCACATTTTTTACATGCCGAAATGCTATTCACACGTCCGGGAACTTTCAAACATTTTCCGTGTATAAAATGATGGTAATTGATTTTAAAATTTCGCTATTTCCTTTACGAAAGTCTTCCTAAGAGCGGTCTGCCTTCGAATGGTTTTATAGTCGCATAAACCTTTAATTTAAGCATTTACGCTTTTGAAGGTGAGCAGTTGCTCACGCAAAAAAAGAAAAGTTGCCAATATGTATCAGTCAATTCAAGTTTCATTTAGCATATTATAACACAATTTGTAACAAATTACCGAATGCTAGCAGTTTACATTTCTTTATGCCATAATAGAAAAATTATTCTTTGAAATCTGATTTCTGAAAATTGTTCATCAAACATATGGTTTGTTTTTGAGTTCAACTATAGGTTGAGATTTTGCACAAGTAAACACTGAACTAATAAGAAAAATGTCTCAATCAAATTCATTACTAAGCTGAAAGAGTTTTTTGGTATTTCCTAGATAAACAGTCTGAGTAAGCTGAAGTAATATCATTTTATGCGCAAATAACCACCACTGAAGATCACCAGCGTGAAAAAACACAATTTCAAAAACAATTCAGAGCGCTTCGCTCTGGAGGTTCTGTTCTATTTGCATTCATTCGAGTTCTTGTGTTTCTGTTGTAGCACTTTTTCTCGCCGGTTAATAATATCCGCCGGCTATCCTACCTGTTCTTCCGTAAAAGATCCTAGGACGAAAATTATATTCGTGCGCAACAGAAGTTTCGGTAGCACTTTGAAGGATCTGTTGTTTAGTGTGTGTGAAATCTCATTTGCGGAAGCATTATACTCCGTTCCTTCCGTCACTAACCAGTTAGGTTGTGTTATCGCACCTGCATGAGAGCTTCGTTGAATACGTGGATTTTGACTGACTTCTACGGTTGCCGTTAAAACATCGGTATTCTGCTGATGAGGATTTTATTGTTCCCCACTGTCGTGTGACAGAAACCACGCCGATCAGCCTACCTGAGCTTGGCTGATCGTTGAGGTTTCTGTCACCTTAGCGAAACTTCTTGAAATATCTGGTTACAGTGCTGTGTTCCACGGAACTTTTCCCTTTCGCGTGACAAATGTTTCGTGTTGCTTCAGCAGCGTTATGGACGTGTTCAATCTCCTAAGCAAAAGTTCCCTAATTAGCTTGTTGTGGCTGTTCATTCATTTAGGTTCTAAACCACAAACAGAACGACGACATGCAATGCTGTTCACCAACGCCTACCATTTTATATCCCTTTCGACTGAGTGCAGTGAGGGTCTTGAACTTGTTTAAACACGTTACATACCTGCCGCAGCACATGCGTTTATGCAAATATTGCGAAACTTTTGACTCATCCATCCTCTGTAACATTTGTTCTTTCACAAAGAAAAACTTTTGTTTTGTTTGAGAGTTTAACTACCACTGAACGCTTCTGAATGCTCTATAAGCTGTTTGTCGTCCCTAATGTAGGTCCTTGGGTTCCAGGGTGGGGAGAGAGCCAGTGTCATACGACAGCACAACATCAATACCTCACCGAGATTCGAACACGTTTGCATCGCGCACGAATGGTCAGAAGCCGTTTTTTCGGATTTGCGATTTAAAATATGTAACCAGGTTTGGTGTACATTGGTTTACACTCTAACGCCTCTTTTTTGTAGTTTGTCGTGCATTCTTCGTCATTTTTTTTTGTTATTGGAAGTTTAACGACCACTATGAGCAACTCAATGGACTATAATCAGTCGGTCGTCCCTAATTTGGGCTCACTGGTTCCAGGGAAGTGAGAGAGCCAGTGCCGTAAGACAAACACAACATCATTGCTTTACCGGGATTCGAACCCGGACCCCTTTTGGACGAAAGACGAGCTTAGACCACTGCGCCACGAAGGCGACATTCTTCGTCATGTCGAATGCCGTTACACATATTGTGCGCTTCTGCATGTGGAATTTTGTCTCAGACGTTCTGTGCTGAGTTTGGATCCAAGTCTACTAATGCATTGTCTTATTCTTTCTTTTTTTTTTTTTTTGCATTTTTTGGTAAGGTATTTAATGTCTGTTTTTTTAACTAGTATTTTCATACTGACATACATGTTTGAAATGACAGAGAAAAAGAGAGTGATAAAGAGCTAATGTATAGTATCAATTCCTAAAATATTAGAAGAGGCCAGGACAATTTCATTCGTGAACGTATACACTGGTTTCCAAAAATTGAAGACGAAAAGGAGAAATTGGAATAGCAGCGGAACGTGCAGGCAGAACGGACCAAAAGACCTTTCAGGAGATAGACTAGGTTCCGCTACGGTAGGGCATGCACATATATGCATAATGAAGTAGGGGGGAAGGAGGGTCGGAAGGGTATAAACACACGGGCGGTGTACGCTCAGGAATTCGGTAAAACCTATTGCACGGTGAACTCGGTTTGAAAGACGTCGGGTTGCTGCCACCGTGTGATATGGCCAACAGGCAATCCAGTAGACGACATCTGGAGGACTTTACCCGATGTCGCGTCATTGGGAAGTTGGAAGAAAGTCGAAGTGTGACTAGTGTGGCCTAGGAGTTCATGATTGCTTACAGCATCTTTTCACGAGCTTGGAAAACATTTCAAACGACAGGAACAGCTGCCCGAGAGTTTTGCAGTGGTCGTCCACGAGCAACCACGGCGGCGAACGACAGGTATATTGTCCTACAGGCGAGAAGAGACAGACGGCAGACAGCGGGAGAAATCGCTAGGCACATGCAAAAAACTGGACGTCCGTTATCGCGTTTTACCGTGTCCAGGAGGCTGCACAAAGGCGGTCTATTTGCACGACGACCAATACGGTGTGTGCCATTAACGCCTGCTTATCGGAGACGGCGGTTTCTGTGTGCCAGGAACACAAGAACTGGACACATCAGCGATGGGGTCGAGTTCTCCTTACGGATGAGAGCCGCGGTATCATGCTTGGTAGCCATTCAGTCACTGGTGTCCACTATTGTACCGAGGTTCTCCTGCCTCACGTGCGTATTTTTAGAGGTGCTGTAAGTCCTGAGTTCCTCTTCATGGACGACAACGCTACACCTCATCGTACAGTGGCTGTCATAGAGCTGCTGGAGAGGGAATATATTCAACGCATGGATTGGCCCGCACGGTCCCCGGACCTAAATCCAATCGAACAGCTCTGGTACCTTCTCGGGAGACGCTTGACAGCATGTCGCCAGACGCCAGTAACGATCCCACAGCTTTGATTGGCGCTACAAGAGAAATGGGACGCGATGCCTCAAGAGGTTCATGACAACCTCGTCCTCAGCATGGACAGACGTTGTAAATCCTGCAACGCAGTCAGGGGTGATCATATGACCTACAAAAGAATGGATTTTTCTTGGCCGCCGCCTGTCACATGGACGTTTCTTTCTTATGTACAGTTGTGCTCGAAGCTACCTTTTCAAAAAAGTGCCTTTGCATACTTTGGATTCCTTGTTTGGACGGTTTTGCTCACTTGTCCCATATTCTTACATCTTGGGGATCTTATGGTATCCTTTTTTTGATTGGAGGTTTAACGACCACCGTGAGCAACTCAATGGGCTATAAGCAGTCGTCCGTCCCTAATTTAGGGTCACTGGTTCCAGGGAAGGGAGAGAGCCAGTGCCGTAAGACAAACACAACATCCATGCCTGACCGGAATTCGAACCCGGACCCCTTACGGACGAATGATCATAGGCCAGCGCCTTAGACGACTGCGCCACCGTGGCGGCCTTATGGTATCATTTGAGTCGATGTGGAGCACTTCTGCACGACGTTACATTCGAAAAACCGTCTTGTCCCTAATTTTTTTTCACGCCAGTGTATGTTAGAAATATAGACAGTATTCCTAAAATCATTTTGAACACAAAACAAATATTTTGCGCTTGTTTTATGGTTTACAGATGATATTAAGGTGATTTTAATTAACACAGCAAACAGACATCTCTGAATTGACTATAGTTTTATTGTTCTCACGTAATATCTATCACTCAGAAAAGTAGAAAATTTCATCGCCCTGGAACGTGAATCGAATCCGCATCTCCCGATTACCGTTCCAGTATGCTAACCGTACACCACCCGAGAAGAACTCTAAAGTATTTGAGTATTAAGAGCATCGGAATATTCTCGGACCGCATTCTTGATCGAAGCAAACTGTGCTGTCATTTTGCGTTGTTAAGCATATCTCCATTCGTTCAGGTATATAGTGTGGAAGAAAGGTCTTTGCTTTAGTCACGTCACGTAACTAAAATTTAAGTATAAACATCGTTAGGGATAGAACACAACTTCAGTAAATTATTGAAAACATGTTTTATTAATAGATTTTCTTTAAAAGTTTTTTGCAGTTTTATCGTCTCAATGGGTAATAGCAAAAAGTGTTTGATAAATCGCTTGCTTGTTCTAAAATAAGGAATAAGAAGATTAAGTGCCTCAGTCGTCTGTTGAATTTCTAATGAGGCAGAGAATTTTCAAATTCTTACTCTAAATTTTATAATTATGTAAGTATTATAGGCCACAGCAGAAACCACAAGCAATCTCCACTCTCTAATCTCGAGCCATTTTGGTTTGCACAGTTGTTGTTCCATCCTCTTGCGTTTTTTCAGAATATGGGCATGGTCCAATCTAACGACAGATGAACAGGAAGCTACTTTGTTTGCATCTATGAGCCATTGGCCACAGGAGGAGCCTACAACATTTATGTAATGATCTTTTAATTCAGTATTTTATATTTATATTCCTTACCAAATGGCTTGTTTACTAACTGAAAATGTATTTTCAAACTGATTCCGATACTGATACCCAATTTTTGTTGAAATGAGGAGATGTAGAAAAGAGAACGAAGAGTGCGATAACGTTCAATTTTAGAGGCCAAATTCTTTTTTCTTAACATCCAAAATTACGGAAGTTTTGCTTCAGGTTCTTTACAATGACGGACAGAATAACTCAGGAAACATATTTACCATATGACATTAGTTATCACCAGATATGGTTATGAATGGCCTACTCAGGTGTGTGATCTTTTGATTAATTCATTTAATCCTTTCTTTGAATATAAAAAAATGGAGGAGAAGGAAAAAAGACACTGAAGATGTAAAGAACTACCATTTTGCAAAGAAGGCATTATTGTTTTATTAAATTTCTGTTTTGAGATCTTTACGGCAAAACACTATTTCTTTGTGTGTATAGGGTGCAATGAGATATTTTACTGATTTGGTAGCTAGCCAGGAGATAAAAACAGTTTTCAAAATAATGTCGGGAATGTTTATAGAATCATACGCTGAAATCAAATGTATTCAACGACTTTTGTTCCAGTCAGTAGAAATTTCGAAATGCTGCAATATTTAATCAGATATTCAATTTTGATTTTCGTTTTCACCCTCAGGAAGGGATGTTCGTTGTAAAGCTAATTTCCAAACCGTTGAGGAATCGCATTTCATAGCAGTTGTTATGGGCTTCATGATGAGCTTATGCATAAAGTAGACATATTAAATGAAAATACTTTATCACTTAAATGTGCATTTCTTTAAAAATCCCTATAATTTAATCAATAGCTCTACTACGCCTTTCCAACAGCAGCAGTGCGAACGGTAAAGTTCATAAAAGTTTGACCTAATGGCTTCATAACGTCCTGCAGATATCTCATCTAAGAAAAACTGATTCAATATTTCTATTTTATTTTCGTACACGAACAAGCAACCGAAAGCCCTTTATTTTCGTACACGAACAAGCAACCGAAAGGTTTTCCAGGACGATGCTCTAGCAAGGTGATAGTTCAGCATGCTAAGTACAGGAAATTCTTATGGAATAGTTCATGTAGTAATGTGCGAAACGTTTAGAGCAAACACACTTCATAATAACATCAATTATTCGTAATAGGCTATACGTTGCTAGTCACGAAATAAAAATTAATTCGCTTTCGATAGTTTATTGACATTATTGAATAGATATTTTTCATCAAAGTCGGCAGCAGGTGTTCCTCATTTCAACCGGTTCGGAATTTCAAGCGAATTTTCTAAGACTCTCGTTTTAATTCACCCCGAAGAGTATAGTTCCAAAACGTAACCCGTCTTATGCTGTGAAGGCTTTCTACGAGACAATTTATAACGAAAAAAATTTCTCCGTCATTTCTATCCGCGCCAGGATTCGAACCCGGATTCCCTCATTCCGGAATAAGTCACTCTACCAATTGAGCTACGCGGACGTTTTAATCTGATTCCTATCTGCCTTTATGTCGTGTGCGTCCTTCGGGCATGTACGTAACATCTCCTGGTACGTTACATCATCTCCCCCTTATTTTTTTTTTTTTTTTTTTTTTTCGAAGTGCTGGAGAAAGGATTCTCTTATTTTTCCTATCTCGCGGTGTGGAAATAACATCACACCAATGCGAGATTTTGAACGGTCGGGTCATCCGGATAGTTCGGGCGCTATTATAACGAAGTAAATTTCTCCGTCATTTCTATCCGCGCCAGGATTCGAACCCGGATTCCCTCATTCCGGAATAAGTCACTCTACCAATTGAGCTACGCGGACGTTTAAATCTGATTCCTATCTGCCTTTATGTCGTGTGCGTCCTTCGGGCATGTACGTCACATCTCCTGGTACGTTACAAATTGTCACCTGCCGTGCAGCTGCACTGCGATCTTTCCCAACTGGCTCCTAAAACCCTCGTGCCTAGCTTCTATAGTTAGGCATGAGATATATAATACAGATACATAAGAGTTTCCGCTTCGATCAGCCTCCCGCATAGATCACCGACTTTGGAAGTTCTGAAACAATAACACAACTTATTTGAACTTCCGGAACTTCTTTTTGCATGGAATCTGATAGTGCGTTTGGAAATTAACTGTCTGCACTGTGCCTGCTGATACATTTAGAAATTCTTGTTTCACTGTCAATTTCTTGTTACTTTTGTTGGCAAATGGCATGTAGACTGGAGAGCACCGTCAATTAATTTAAGTAGTAACAATGGTCAGAAACTGTCAATTTCTTTCTCGGTGGTGATAACGTGGGCTTAGACATTGGGATATAAAAAAATGTTCTTGATCCTAATATTAACAGGCCCTGTTGGAATGATTTATCACACGTAATATTGTACCGACGGACTGTCGGCACGCCTGACTACTGTTTTTGGATGTACTGATTTGGACAAGGTGGCATCTCCGAATTATAGCAGGACTGCTTCTCATCTGGCAAATTAGTTGTATGTCTATTTTTTCTTTTTTTTTTTTTGCGTGAGTTCTTTAAATTTCAGCGCTGGAGATTTTTAAAGGAAAAACACCGTTTATCATTTTATTGTTTTGAATTTTTTCTTTGGAATTTTTGTAACTGACCATATTCTGTTGACTAAGTTTTATATATTATTTTACAATATCTTGGATTTCAGCCCGAAAATCTTATAAAAAATCCATGTCAGAATCAATTTTTGTTTGCCAGTGAATACATTATCCTCTACATGGCTGCTTTGCACTGGACGTTGTTTCCGAGCACAAGTGTCTAACGATAGTGTATGCTTTTGTTACGTTTCCCCCTCATTTTTCCACTAAGTGTCTACATGTAGGAAGAAACACATTTTTTCATCTGCAAATGCAGTTGAAGGTCTGTGGATGCACACATTGAATTTTTTTATAAGTACGTTAGCATTCCATATTGTCTTATGTTTTCGGAAGTTACACATCTCCTCAATTCCCATGTTTTCACAAGTTACTTGTTTTCTTATTGTTCTTGTAATCAAATATTATTTAATTTATCTTCGTGTTAGTTGAACTATGCTTCCTTTTGCTGCCATCTTGCTTCGTTCTCGAATATATAATGTTGTTTTGTGGAACATGCGTTGTTTTAGTACATTATTCTTGGGAAACGAAAAAAAAAAATATTTATTTCAAATACATGCTTAAGCAATGCCTGAGATGGTGAAATTGCTGAAAACATACATTTTAGCCGTTTGACAAAATTGAAAACCAGACCTCCAGAAGATATTGCGCCATATGGTGCACCAAAAAATCCGGTTCAAAACTTTGTACGCACTTTTAATACTTGATGATTTTCACTCACGGTGCACTGGTTTTCTAACAAGTGTTTCCCTAGCACTAAGTGAAAGCGCAGGCTTCGTTATTGGTGTCATAAAATTTCATTTGGGGCTAAAATGTTTTCTAAAAATGCATACTTTCGTCTTGTTTGCAGTGAACAAAATACAAAAAGAGACACTGTTGAGGAATAATTGTTTCTGATGAATTCATTGATCTAATTATGTAAGACATATTTTTCTGTTTCAGTGAAAAATAATTCCTCAAAAACAGGAAACACTGATGCTGTGCTTGACTCGAAATCTTGAACATCACCGGAGACGATACAAAAACTTTAAAATAATTAATAGACAACAAAAAGATATTGGGCTTAGGTAACAATTTCTTTCACAAATGCGTGACCCTAATGTTTTACTGTCTATTCTAGACAGAACACCCACCGTTCACGATTCTGTACCGTATGGTGCATTCAACCCAACTTCTTTACGGAAATTATTTTATAAGCAGATATATTTATGTAAAAATACTCTAAAATAATTTCTTTTCAAAAATTCATATTCAGCATTAATAATTTTCCTTTTAAGTAAAAAAAAAAAGAGCGATCTTTGTATTACGATTTAAGTACTGGACCTAGCGTAACAGTATAAACCACTGCCTTCTCTAATAACGGACTAGGCATCAGTAAAAACATGTGACTCTCATATACGCAAAGAATATCCCTTCCCGGCTTTAGTTTGTTGTCTATCGCAAGGATCACTTTCTTCGCTATTTTGTAAGTAATCTGAGTTTTCGAAAATGTCCCCTACCACAAATGGGCATTATTTAGTCAAACTACCTTCAAACGTTTCCGCCGTCCAAATGGCGCTGATGTAGAATAACTGGTTTATAACCATTCCTCCGTGAATTCGGGTTCAAATCCCGATCGGGTGTGGATGTCGTGTTTGTCTTTCAGCACTGCACACACGCAAACATAAAATAAAGAATTTTCCAAGTAAATATTTATATCTGAACCTTTGGAACGCTTTATATGATACAATCTGTAAGTTCTTTTACCATTATTCGGACATTACAGCATTTTTCTGCGCCTGCAAGAACATACAACTCCTTTTAGAATACCAAACATACTAAAAATTGAAATATGCAAGTCTGAGCTGTAACTCTTGTTGTATGCCCTGAAATCATCGTTCGGTAAACTGGAAATACTAGTCACCTTCTCTGTAGTGATGGACAGAATAGAGTGAAAAAAATCGATTCATTTAATTCGGGAAATCTCTAGAAATATTTGATTACGCCGAAATCTTTCAAATGAAAGAAAACAATCGAGGAGATTTTGGATTGCTGTTAGGCTTTTCGGTCCAAAGAATACATCCAAAAGACCAGAAAATAGCAGCAAATTAGTGTTCCAATTATCTTGTGCACAGTCTTCCATCTCTTTTCAAGAAATACTCGAAAGACTAGAGTTTTATTGAGGACTACTGCTGTAGAGGTTTCGAGATCCGAGAGGTTCCCAAAATAATTTTGGTGAGATTGAATGGCCTCTTCTTTAAAGGATCAGTCAAATGATTTCGCTTTTGTATGATGACGCAAAAGATATCTTCCAGCAGGATGTGCTAATTTTGAATAACCTCTACCTTGGATTAGCTTTAAAAAAATTGAGATGTTCGACTTTTACTTACAGCATGGATTCATTTCTTCCAGTCAAGAGAGGAAAGCTACCAGTAAAATATAAAATTAGAAAACATCGGATTGATTATTTGGAATGAATATCTGGATTTGCGAAAAGGAGAAGGTGGCTCTGAGTGTATCGCCCATGTAGCGTAAGATTCTAAAATTACAAATAATTAAAATGATCATTTTGAACGATTATCTCTATTTGTCCTATCTTTCCATTACAAACTTTCGATGTCAAATGCAATCGATTATGCCCAACACTACGTCTGAGAATTAGGTTATTGTGCCGAAAACGACAAATGGTAGAAAACACTTTTACAGAACTGATTCACCTTTAACCTAGTGATGGTATCTTTGTGCCGCTTGTTTACCTCATTTCGGTAAAAGGGTAGTATTAATTAATACAGACATTTTAAAACGTGGAAAGAGCGATGACTCTGTTTTATGAAAAGGGTAGTATAATGTATTTTTTTCGCTGGAAAAGTACATTATATTAAAGTCCATAACTCTGCATTTTTTAAGTATCCATAGCCTGAGGCAGGACTAAATTTTTGCATGTATAAGAATAACAGTACACGAACGCAGTCAATTGGGGAAATGCTTATATTGCCAGCATACGAACAACTGAAAATGCGCAAACAATTAATTACAAACCAAACAGCACAAGACTTTATCGAAAAAAATACTAGTTTTTAAATTCATATAGCTGTGTTCATACATTATTTGTCAAGCTTTCATTCGCCAACGGGTGGCTTTTTAAACTAACTGCAACAAAATTCAAAATTCAAGTACAATCTAATCATAACCAGAGTTTAAAGAAATAAAATTGACGAAGGACAAATGAAATTTCGTTAACATGATATCTCGCGATATACATAATGAACAACTTCTTGTTTAGATTTAAATGGAGTGTCCATGCACCTGGTGCGTCTGTTAAAACAAAATCATTACACGCGTCTGTGTAAGGTAAGGTCTCTTTAGTCTCCCTAAGTAATGTTCTTTTCGCTGTTAAATCTATGCAGAAAGTAGCTCATTTTGTATATTGTGAAACATAAATTTAACGTTATTTCGCATGACAATAGTCAATTTTATGACTTTTACTTCTTGTTCTATTTATGATTTACTGTCTAAATCAGAATTTGTTGTAGTGCCTTAAAAAAGGAGACCGTTGGGGAGGGAAAGCTTGGCGAATATTGTATGAACACACTGGTATATAGATATATGTACCTGGATTCTTTCCCTTAAAGTCTTGTTCTTTTTGGTTCGTACTTTTCTTCTGCATATCCAGTGTTTTGTTCTCGACTCAAACAATTGTTTGTAAATGACGTACAAAGTAAATTGTACCGGGTAATCACTGTGTAAGCAAAAGTTACACATTTCCGAAGGACAGTGTTGTTAAGTGGATGCACAATGCTTACCGGTAACCAGGACGAGAGACATTTCAGCATGGAACATGTCCATCCCGAACTGCGATACAGCTCTCACAACGTCCTGACATGCTGAGCACCAAGTGAATGAGGTGTTCTTGAGGCAAATTGGCTCACTCCCGTCTCGGTGCGTGGATGAGGCCCTGCTAGTTTGCTGGAGGAATTTCAAAAACCAAGGCGTCGCCCCATTGCATCCTACACGTGTTTCATGGTGTTGAGGTCTGGGAGCAAACTGGCTAGTCGATACTATGGGAGATATCCTTGTTCTCCATAAGTGTCTGTTTTTCTCTCGCATGATGAGGAGCCATGTTTTCAAACATAAACAGAAAGTTTTAGCCTTGGGTACCACGGGATTATCAGACACCACGTACAAGAACTTCTTTTAAATATAGTACACCCGTCACTGTGGTATTTTTCAGCACCTGTAGCTCGGTGCGTCTATTACCTATGGGGCCGCGGCACACAATGCCTCTGCCACAGCCGTATCTGTCTCGCTCCTGCATGTTGTCGCGTTGGTACTCCGTATTCATTTCACGCCAGATCAACTGACGTCTAGAATCCGAGGACAGACTGAAACGACTTTCATCTGTGAAGAGTTACACATATCCAAAGGACATTGGGACATTGCAGACGTTTCCAATTTCTGAATATGCGATACCAGTGAAAACGTGCGCTAGTTGAGCTCCGAATTTTTGGACGCACAGTATCGCCATTCGTAATACTAGTGCAACTCATTCGCAGAGAGCCTCCCCACGTATACTTCCTTTCTTCAGAAGGGAGAATAGGAAGAATTGTGTGTCATGTATTCTTCCGCTCTAGAAATAAATTCAATATATCTAGATGCCTTTTTTACTTTTAAGTTAAGACTCTTTTTACTGCTTCGAATTTTCTATATTTATGAAATAATACATGCATTAATGTGTTATATTCAGACTCAGCTGATAGGTGTTTTTGCATGTGTTTTAAATTTGCCGTTTTGGAATTACAACACAGCCCCAACCCCTAAAAAATACGTATTTGGCAAAATATCATTTCATTTGTTTCCACGTAAATTCTGTATCTACCGCTAATGCGGAAGTAACTTATAGCAAAATCTGCGGTTGTTCTCCCGGCACAGTGCTTTACTGATGTACACTAGCCTTCAGAATTAGGTCGGCCGCCACGGTGGCGCAGTGGTCTAAGGCAATGGACCCTGATCATTCGTCCGAAAGGGGTCCGGGTTCGAATCCCGGTGAGGCATGGATGTTGTGTTTGTCTTACGGCACTGGCTCTCTCCCTTCCCTGGAACCAGTAACACTGGCTCTCTCCCTGGGCGACTACTTATAGCCCATAGAGTTGCTCACGGGGGTCGTTAAACTTCCAATAAAAAAAAATTAGTTCGCTTCAAAATAACCTCAATGAACCACCGTTCACGTCCGGGGAACCAATTCGTTTTCCGAGTACTCGAGTTTCCATATTACACATGATCGTGTTTATTTCAACCCTAAACTTTTGTTTCAATGCACTCGACTCATATAATTTTTACTTTTCCATTATTTGTGCTAATACATTGCGAAGAGATGGGCTTTTATAAAAGACAGTCATGCTCCTTGAAATGGAAATTCGAAAACCAGAGTGCCTCTCCACTGTTATTGAGTCCATTTAAATCCAAATTTGCCCACAACCAAAGTTTTCTTAGGGCGTTCTTAGTTTCGCCTTCACTCGAACGTTTCTTATAAAAACAGAAAGGTGTATTCATCTTTTAATTTAAAAAGTTCCAATAATAAACTAATCAAACATGCTAATGCTTTACAGTATTACAATGTAAATAAATAACCCACTCACATCACTTACAATATTGTTTTTGCTGTTGTACAGAAATACCTAAAGATGTGAAAACCATCAATACAAATATCGTACGTTGTTTGAAGTTAAAACTTTTTATAGCTATAGCATTAGAGGAACGGGAAATTTCCTGACATGCATGAATCTAATCTACACCCAATTTGTGGATCTGTCAGATTTCATGTTCAGCTTTAAATGAGAAACTTCTCTTTGAAAATCAAAGTACATAAAACCTCTAAAGTGTGTTCGCTTTAAGATTTTACAAAAAACGAAGAAAAGGAGTATTTAGATTTGTAATTATAAAATTCAGTGTGTCCGGTGTAAATTGTGTAACAAGAAACGCCTGATCTTTAATAAAGATTAACTTTTCATAACACATACATAAACAGTCTGGAAAAGTCCAGAAAACACGAAGTACTAACATCTGATAAATAATATTCGAAAATAGTTAGCAATTATTTATATTTTCAAATTATGATGTACATTTGTATTTTTTGCGGTAAATAATCATAAAATTAATGTATCTCAGCTGATAGGTGGTTTACGTTTCTAAGAGTCCTATGTATACTAGGACGTGGTAAACTGTTCATACAGTGGTCTGCTGTTCAGTTTATCATGAACAGACCAGCTGTAGCACAGTTTGTAATAAATGAATCGAAGAAATAAGCGTTCCTGTCATGAATGACCGTCTCGATATACCACGCATTTGAATGAAAGCTGTACATGGATCACGAACCTACACAATGTCTCCTGCGCCAGACCATTGCTTCCATGAAACGACGCGCCCAGATAGACAATGACATCGGATGAGGGCTCTGCACGGATCTCCAGTCGACGGAATGCCTCATTTCCATATCTAGTATAGGAAGTTATGTCGATTCGGAATTTGATGAATTCTAGAATAAGAAGTACAAAAGACGCGCTGTTCAACAGCTTTCCCTGTGTCACATTAGAAGCACTAAAAAGCTGTGCTTCGTAGTGCCTAAGATACTAGAAGCTGTTTCAGGAGTCAAATGTTCTTATGTCACACCACGAAAATGTTTCATAATGAAGTAACGTATTATACTTACTCACTTTTTAATGCTATCCGTACTCTCAATTCGAACACAATACATATGCAGAAAAAAATTGGCGAAAAATGCGCTCATGCAGTCCAATAACGTCATTTGAATGGGAGTCATCGGCTGGTGTAAACAACTGCTACAGACGTTCGATTGTGTTTGCTGTGTACTAGAAACGAAGAAATGGCTGTTTGAAGACATCTTGATGATTATCGACGTCGCAAAATTGGGAAGCTCGAAGAGATTCGATCTGTGATGATTATGGCCCGAGGGTACCGTATCATCCATAACATGCCATTGCGTGCGTGATTGGCGTTTAGGATTACAGGTAGAATTATGTGACAGAACGGTGATGGCCGTCGACCAAAATCCAACCCCAGTGATTCTTGTAGGTACGTTTCCTATGGATCTCTTGTTTCCTATAGACCAAGAGGGATCGGCACCTCACAGCAGCAAAACAACTTACACATAAGCGCAAGATACACAATACCGTGAATTTCCGTGGCCAGGGCATTACACTAAGGTAGACTTCTTGCCCGGTAACAATTTGAGAAGATAAGGATTGGACAGCAGAATAACCCGTAGTCCAAAGAACATAAAGAATGGTCAGCAAAAAGAACATGCACCGTACTATTTACTGATGGGAGCAGATGCAGTTCCTATCGATTACGGATGTCACCCTATTTGGCCTAAAGTATGCACTTGTTCTCCACAAAAACATCAATGAAAGAAATAGATACATGACGTTGACTTTGTTCTCGTGTATGGAGTCATTCTGCTGGATAGAAGTACGGCACTCAAGTTTCTGGTAAGAGGTGCTGTAACCGCCAGTGATGGGCTACTGTAATGAGGTATTCCTTCGCCATGTTCGTAAGTTCTAAGGTGTCATTGGCCCGTATTTTGTGTTAATGGGAGATAACGCCATACCCCATTGTACGGTGTCTGTTGATGAGCTGTGAAAAGCGGAAACATTCGATAGATGGATTTGTCAGGACGCTCCTTAGACCTAAACCCCGAAGATCACGTGTGGGACGCTCTGGAAGACATGTCAACACACACCAAAAATTGTTCAACAGCTGAAGACTGCGCTGACGAAAGAAGGCGATGTTGCCGCAAGAACTCATCACCAACCTGGTGCGAAGTATGAACAGGCGGTGCAAATCATGCATCTACGTTAGAGGTGATTATGTACCCAACTGAGGACCTCCTGTTCCATTCGTGTCGTCTTTGGACATAATGCATCTGTATCCTGGCAATAAGTTCTGAATAAAATTCCATTATATCATATGTTTAGTAGAGTTGTGTTGCTAGATGTTGTTTCCATCATTTCGACAGGTAATGAAGATCCTATGGTTTGAATTTCTCATATATATCGACTCCTCAGCTACGGTATAGTTCAAAACCTGGCTTCACTTATGTTTTGCTCACAAGTGTATATCAGCCACATTTTTTACTACGAATGCAGATTTTTATCTCAATGCAAAACAATTAAACACAGTGTACATTCCTTTTTGTATTCCGGAAAAAGATATACTGATTTGTGGCTTTAAATTTGATATTGGAACTTGATGTATAACGAAATATGTTTTATTAAAAAAAACCTTATTTGGTAGATGTTTTCTAAAACAGTTTTAGCAAGGTATACAAAAATAGGATATGCCCTAAAATTTAACTGGACGAGTGAAAGAAGCGATGTTTCAGGAGTAACATAAAAATAAGTTATATTCATTGAAAGAACCAAAAAGATTATAAATGAATTTCGGACTGCAATGTTTTACGGTTCCCATTAAGGAAGATTGGAGTTCTTTCTCCTTGAGCTGAAGAATTGAACGTTTTCTATAAACAAAGGTGACGAGCGCATAATCAAAAGAAATGGCAGGTGATCATTCGTGGTTGACAGGGGTCATGGTATAAAATCATGCACTATTAATTATATTAACAGTCATATTTCGAAAAACAAAAGCAATTTATTTAAACACAATAACTTTTGCTAATCCCATCTGGTGCCCAAAATTTAAAAACTCCAGTCCGTGGAATGATTTGTTTAAAAGACGAAAAGGAAAAGAAAAGATTATTTCAGAAATAATCTTTAAAAATACACCAAAAAGACTGAGAATATCGGTACAAACTGTGATGACATTAGAGCTGATAAAGAAAATTGCAAAAAAAAATTTCTTTATTTGTTTTCTTAAAACCATCAGAATATCTTATTTAAATCTGATGTATATATACAATCTGATATTGGTTTTTAGCTTTCAGTAATATAATTTAATAAAATTTTATGTAAATGTGTTTCCAATTTTGATTCCCAAGTTTTATTTGAAAATTAGCATATGGGGATAACCTTCTGACGGAAAAATGTCGGAAGGTCATCACATGATATTTAGTTATGTCGCTTCCCAATATTTCACAGGTATACGGTGGCGGAGAAGGAAGTGAAATTGCCAGTATACGTGAATTATTTTAGCAGCTAAAAATCAGCGTCCTTTGCTAAGGTTTCGCTGGCGAAATCCTAAAATATGTTAGACAATGCAGAGATCAAACTGTGGATTTGGGTGCCAAACTAATGCTAAATAATTCAATGTCGCTTCTAAGCGATGCAATATCGCGGTGTACGGAGGTGGATTTTAGTGTGTAATCAGTAGGACTAGTGTACGTACCAAGTGTATAATCCACACTATCATCACTCCAATGACTTCACTCTCGTCAACGAAAATGTGACACACGACGCTAAAACATCATATGGAACGCTGGAGTGCATATTTCGTTCGCTAGGTATTGCTCATAAAGTGTAGTAATTTCAGCTGTTCAGTTAAGAGAATGAAATTATCAAATGACATCAAGATGCTGTTGAACATCATTTGATTGCCGTCTGGAGATAATCTGCAGTGCAATGATATACAAGTAGATCATTTTCAATGAGATCCCCACTGGAGATTCTCCTACCGATGGAAATAATTCAAATCCTTCCGTCTCACCATTGCAGAATGAACTGATACATTAGGCATTAAGAAGTGGTTGAATAACCAATGATATGTAAATAGATAACTTCCAATGTGATCCTCACTACAGGCTCTCGTACTGATACAGATATTTCACATTCTTTCGCTTCACCATTACATAGTGTATATATACATTATGGACTGAGAATCGGTGGGATATAACTTTATTGCAGGCTGGAGGTAGCCTACAATCCAATGATATTCAACTAGCTGATTTTCAACACTGCAGGTTCTCCTAATGATGACGAAATATCAAATTCTTTCGTTTCACCTTTGCAGAATGGATTGATACTTCAGGTGTAAAACATTGCACAGGTGCAACCTGCGGGTACCACGTAAACGTTTTATTAACCAAATCGACGATTTTTTTCAACTTACGGTCAAATAGCAACCTGGGACTTAGCACATTCTTCAACTTTTCGAATGGCAGTAATTGCTGAGAAGATACAGCACTGGGAACGTTATTAAGATAACACAATTTGTTTTGTAGGATGCGAAGTTAATTGTAAATTACATTTTTCGAATGTTTTTTGATCGCAAGGTAAAAGTCATTCTGCAAAATGAAGTTTGCAGAAAATTTAATAAAACTTTCCGTACAGATATCCTACATTTTTCCTCGCTCCTGTCTATTTCGATTTCCTCAAATCCGAGGAGGCAGAGATTTACTAAACTCCGTAAATACAGTTTATACCGTTTTTTTGTAACAGACACCCAGATATATAAACTCTTTTTTGAGGTACAATTTACTAATTCCTTTGATTCAGAGGCTGATATTTCTCGATTGTTAGATGAGGTTGCTTCTGTGAAAACAAATAGGCAGGATACCTAGAATTTCTTTTTTCTGTCGTTTCTATCCTTTAACATCATTAAGATTGTGAAATGTGTCAAATTTTAATTAATATTAATGGATCCTTTCCTGTGTAGTGGTCTTAATTTGAAACGTAGTTTGACAGACATACGGTTGGGAAAGGGCTCAGATCGAAAACATTAATCATTTCTATTAAAACCCAAATGGTTTAGAGTACTTCCACTATAGCGTGCATTCATTAAGTAAACCCATTTGGTAACGCATTTTCAAGAAACTAGTAGCCGCAGGCAAATAATTCAGAATTACTGGAAAACGAATATTTGTCGGAGTTGGTGTAAACTGCGAGAGTATTTGCTGATATAAGTTCATTTCCGAAACACTTGATATGGCTATTTAACAAAAGCTTTAAGTCTACATACGAATACATATTTTTCTAATATTTATATCTTATTTTATTATTTTTCTTGCTAACTTTTGACTTATTTCACCTTAACTGTAAAAAATCACTGAATAAATAAATTCTAACATTTTCAACAATTCACCTCAAGAACATTTAAACACATCGTGTGTACGCATTTATTAAACATAAAACTGTGCCTGTTCTATCTAATACTTGCTGCTTTCTCTTCACCAATCAGACATGACAACGGGATAGCTACAGATTTAACTGGACTGTTAAAATTATGATAAATTTATAAGTCATCTACATGGTCTTAAAAAAGTGTTCAAATAAAATAGTAAAGGTGAAAATTATCTAAATACGTGGCATCAGTTGAATAAATAAATCCACCTCGATTTCCACGTTAAGCAACGCACAGCTACTAAAAATTGTTATTCGGCCGCCGTGTAACAATATTTCGGTAGCTGTGAGTTGCTTAACGTAGAAAGAGCGATGGATTTATTTATTGAAAATAGTAAAAATTCATTCATAAGATGTTTCTAAAGTTTTGAAAACAGCTTCTGAAATTTAGGCGTAACTTTGATTTGAGAAATTTGTTGCAATGAATGTTATATAGATACTCACCTTAGTTTTTTGAATATGATTTCGAAACTTTACCTCAACTTATTCACTAGGCATGTGTAATAAGTTACGTATAACCTGAAAAAAGATTTTTTTTGTTCTCAAGGAAAAAAGTAAAGTTGCTCACAGTAATATACTACGATGAAATGCATTTAGATCTTTAAAAAGCAGACGTTGTTACACACCGACTAATAAAAGGAATTACCTTTATTAAGTAGAGAAATTCGTCGTTATGATGATTAAAATTGATGACATGTATTGCCACATCTTTGCGCGACCTATTGGCTAAATTTCGTACGTGTGCTTTTGTCTACAGACTAGGTTGCACATTCATCGTTGCTGAACTTCCAAAGTGTTTCGTTTTATGACATGGCTGAAAGGCACATAATACTTAAGTTTTAGGAACATGTCTTTCCAGGGCACATACATTTTGTCTCTTGTAGCATAATATATCCTCAGATGTGTCCCCCCGTTAGACGAGGTCACTCCTATATAAACACTGGCGTGCAAACATTAAGGACGACACGGTTTTTAGAATGTAACGTCGTGCAGAAGTACACCACATCGACTCAAATCATACCATAAGATCCCCAAGATGTAAGAATATGGGACAAGTGAACAAAACCGTCCAAACAAGGAATCCAAAAGATACAAATGCACT
Organism: Macrothele yani; assembly: GCA_039090855.1. Taxonomy (NCBI): domain Eukaryota; kingdom Metazoa; phylum Arthropoda; class Arachnida; order Araneae; family Macrothelidae; genus Macrothele; species Macrothele yani. The sequence goes on along the minus strand of CM077015.1, from coordinate 125,813,500 downwards.
TTATTGAAAAGGTAGCTTCGAGCACACCTAGACGGAAGACAGAAACGTCCATGTGACAGGCGACTGCCAAGAAAAATCCAGTCTTTAGTAGGAAACATATCACCCCTGACTGCGTTGCAAGTTTTACAACGTCTGTCCATGCTGAGAACGAGGTTGTCAAGTGGCTGTTGAGGCATCGCGGCCTATTCCTTTTGTATCGCCAATCGCAGCTGCGGAATCGTTGCTGCCGGCTGGTGACGTGCTGCCAAGCGTATCCCGAGAAGGTCCCACACGTGTTCGATTGGATTTAGGTCCAGGAACCTTGCGGGCCAATCCATGCGTTGAATATCTTTACTCTCCAACAGCTATGCGCCAGCCACTGTACGCCGAGGTGTAGGGTTGTCGTCCATGAAGTGGAACTCAGGACCCACATCACCTCAAAACAGACGCACGCGAGGCAGGAGAACCTCGGTACAAAAAGGGACACCAGTGACTAAACTTCCTTGGAAGATGTGGAGGTCAATACGGCCACCAAGCATAATACCACCCCAAACAAGAACTCCGCCACTTCCAAACCGGTCTCTTTCGATGATGTTGGAGGTGTGATTGCGTGTTCCCTGCTCTCTCCATGTGTCTATACTTCCAGAATCGATCGTCAGACTAAATCGGCTCTCATCCGTAAGGAGAACGTGACCCCATTGCTGATGTGTTGAGTTCTTGAGTTCCTGGCACCAGAAAAACCGCCGTCTCCAATGAGCAGGCATTAATGGCACACACCGTACTGGTCGTCGTGTAAATAGACCACCTTTGTGCAGCCTTCTGGCCACGGTAAAACGCGATAACGGGCGTCCAGTTGTCTGTTGAATGTAGCGTGCGATTTCTCCCGCTTTCTGCCGTTGGTCTCTTCTCGCCTGTAGGACAATATTCCGGTCGTCCGCCGCTATGGTTGCACGTGGACGACCACTGCTAAACAATCGGACATCTCTTCCTGTCGTTAGAAATGCTCTCCAAGCCCGTGAAACGATGCTGTGAGCGATCCCGAACTCCTCGGCCACAGTAGTCACACTTCGACCTTCTTCGAACTTTCCATTGACGCTACCTCGGGTAAAGTCATACAGATGTCATCTACTGGATTGCGTGTTGGTAATATCACACGGTGGCAGCAGCTCGACGTCGTTCAAACCGATATGCACCGTGCAAAGCTTTCACCGAATTGCTGAGCTTACACCGCCAGTGTGCTTTATACCCTTCCGACACCCCTCCCCCACGTCATACTGCATATATGCGCATGCCCTACCGCACCTAACCCTACTCTATCTACTGAGTGGTCTTTCGGTCCTTTTTGCCTGCTCGTTCCGCTGTTATGCTAATTTCTCCTCTTCGTCCTTAATTTTTGCACATCAGTGTAATAGCAGACACGTATGATTGTTCTTTTCAAATTTATTTCGTTTTTTTCACACCGAAAGAATAAAAAAGAAAATTAAGGATTTCAGAGACCTTTACAATCCATTCAACGTTATTTACTTATGTTTCATTGAAATACATAATTGCCCCTGTTTTAATTTCTTTGCGGAAAATTTCTATAATATATTAGCACCCCGAAAGTCTCGGCCGCAATGGTAATCCAGATCGCTGGGGGCTGTCGCGGAAGGTTTGAAGTTACACTTCGAAAATTTTCCAAACCCTTCTGTGCTTTTAATTTTTGTTATTCGAAAATGTTAACAAAATATAGGATTCCTCTTACATTTAGTGCATTTATAGAACGAATTGATCAAATGAACTGGATCTCTGCGTATCTTTATTTTCTTTTCATTCCTGATTTTTAAACTGCAACAACAACTTGATCGGAGATATTTTAAATCATTTTACTAGGCATCTTAACTAACATAATAGGAACGAATCTTTACGAGAACATTGGACACCCTTGTTATTATAGATTAAAATATCTACGTTTGTCACAATATCTTATTTTATGATGTGCTGTAGTTTCACTGAGCATCTGTGCTCACTTATACGAGGAATTTTGTTATTCACAGTTTGTTACTTGAATAAATATAATATATAAACATCACATTCACTGGTGTTCCGCTGTTTTATATTAGTGGTTTCATCACCTTACCTGTTACAGGAAGCGGCTGAAAAAATAGTGATAGGAACTTTCAGAGAAATATCCTTTGGCTTTAATCCATGGGTATAGGGGACTTCTGCCCATTAGCCATGGACAAACATATATTTTTGTTTCGACTCACTAAAAGGAGTTGTTTCTTGACACTTCCTCTATTGGGAACTATTGGCCCAGGGAATCCAATGGTTTATTGCAAATGCATAGTTCTAAAGACGGAACTCGTTTCTGACCGAGACAGATTGGTGAATTTTAAACGCCTAGGTAAACGCAAAACTGACTGATTTATTCATGGAATCAGCTTTTCTTCAGAACAGTTTCTCTTCAGTAGAGATTCTTAAACTAATGACTCAATTCCAGATTCGTCTTTTTTCTCGAAAGACTGCTTCAAGAAACACACGTTTTAAATACCATTTCCACCTAATATCACAATAGAATACCCATTTCCGCCTAATATCACAGTAGAATCTCGTACGTTACAAATTTTGGAGATGAGTTTTGCTTAGGTGTGAGTACTAACACAATATTTATTTTATAAATTGTGACTTTCTTTCGTTCCCGAGTTTTTCAACGAGAACTGCCTTCAATTTCTTCCTCCCATATAGGAGCGTGAATCTCAATTCCAAGATATTAGGGAGACTAAAGGATTAGAAATTGTTTCAATTTTGCTAATAACCTTTTACCTGAAAAATTACCCGCTGCTTTGCTTTTGCTTCGTTTTTTGATAACAGCTATGTTTTTGCAATCAAGATATGAATCGTAATGTATATTTAATCCCAAATATTACGTTTAGGCTTAGGAAATAGGTAATGAGGAGCATCTTCTCGTACGTTATAGCGTGTTGTCCATGCCGCTCATAACAGCCTTGATTACATATGCCATGAGTTCAGACATGGGCTTGTGTCATTCTGCATGAATTTTCAGCCAAGCGGATGTGATGGCGTTCCTCAGTTGCTGCATATTCGCTAGAAAAGGATTTTGGTCACAAATGGATGCGTGAAACATTTTAAACGGGTATTCAATTGGGCAAATTTCTATTCACTATAGTGACCAAATTTAGACTTTTAATAGCACGAGTATTTAAAACATAAATATATCACTGTAAACACGCAAATTTGCATTAGTCTGTACATGGGTCAATATTCACGTATTGTAACACACTGAACGCCAAGTCACAGTTTATGTTACCCTCAAGTTCAGAGCTTGGAGAAGATGAAGGTACACGGTGATCGCAATTAAATGAATTCCCCATCATCGCGTACATCACCTTTTGTGATAACACTAATAGACTTCCTGATCATAATTCCCTTGTAGGTAGTAAATGGGGTCCCCAGTTTCTTTCATTCTATAAGGGAATTGGTTGCATTCAAAAGTAGTAACTTTGCTAAAGCAGTGGTTCTCCTTCCTTCGCTTATGCTTCTCATAGGTGTCTTATGTCGCACACATTAAGATCTTAACGTCATTTCGATATAAGACTTAGTTTACTTTTAGATTTTCATTAGAATCCGAAATGTCTTCATCAGACAGTAGCACACTATGAAAGACTTAGTTTACGCTTAGATGTTCATTAGAAGTGATATAAGAAGCCTGGTTTGGAATTATGTAACATTTCTTTCACTAAATTATTAGAACAATAAAATATAAATTAGCTTCCAGTTTTATTTTAGTTCACTTATGTTGCAATAAAAGTCTAAAATTAAGCGATTTTAAAATCGCCGTTAAAAAAAAAGGAAGTATCAGCAGACATGTATATAACAACACGAATGCTAACTTTTACCACCAGACGAATCGCTTCATCAGACAGTAGCACACTGAAGCAACTGAGAGGTTACATTTAAAATACAGAACTTAAAAAAATAAATGTGAAAAGTTCTTTGATTGTGAGACCGCGGCCTTTCAGAATTTAGCGCTGATGACATTCTGCACATGCAAATTTCAGCCCTGCGATTTGGGATTATCAGCTCCTTCAAAGGGTTTTGCCGGACACGAGGAGAAAAACACTGCTGAAATTGTTTCCGGGTATCTTGAAGATTCCTGGAAGCAGAAACTGAAAGTAATGGAAGCGGTACATGCCATATTACTTTCATGGAATATCGTGACCAGAACTTGTATTTCTCATTCTTTTGGGGAGAGGAGTTTTACAACATTTGAAGCAGTGCATGATTCAAATGGACTTGTCGTTCTGATTGAGCTCTATGATGATTAAATAAATGGACTTCCAAGAGATTTTGAAGAATGCGCTGCGTATCATAAAATGTTCAAACTTCATAGGTTTAAGCAATTTCCGATGTAATGGATTGTTCGTCGGAAGTATATAATGACGGCCACAATGTAGCCGAAATTTTGAAATATATGCAAACTTTCAGAGCAACTTTAAATTGATTAAAACTTGCAAAAAACGTTTTCCTTGGTTACCTTTCTCAAGAAAAACACTTGCATAGCCTATGTGTTACCTCATACTCTGTAAGAAGAAAAAAAGAAATTTGTTCGGCATGACCTTCGTACTGAATATTTTTATGGAAAATTGATTTCATCACTCTAACAACAAAGATTTTTTAAGCACAAAGGCAAATTGTACAGAATAAAAGGGCATCGAAAGTTTTTCATCTGCGAATTTCTCTTTGCATTGAGCAGAAGGTGTTACAATCCGTGATCATGTACTATTTTTAACATGAATGGAAATCTGTTTTAACATTGATACAAAACAAATAATTTAAAAGAAAATAGTGCAGTATTTTGTGTCCATCTCAAGCATGTCTTCGCTCGTATAATAGTATTTTGTGTCAATCTCAAACATGTTTTTATTTGTATTGCAAACATGTTTTCTTCATTTCGCCTCTTCTTTTCAAGGCTGCGTAGCGAAAACCGAAATTGAAGACATGTGCACAAGATATACACTGAAGAGCAATTGAATTAGAGACAGCAGGCGTTATGCAAATATGTCGCTGTGAGCATCCCTGTAAACGCAAACGAAAATGACGCATGCAGCGAACCGACAATATAAGGAGTAATGCGATGTTAATCAGTAAGAGTTGGACGCAGTATGGGTAAGACGAAGGATCTAAGCGCATTTGATCGTGGGCAAATTGTCGGAGCCCGACGAATAGTTCACTACATCTCGGAAGTCGTGCATGCACTGGAATTTTCACGAGCCACTCTGTCACGGGTGCACCGTGAGTACATCGATTCCGGTAAACCCATTCCTGCAAGGACGAACTGCCGTGGACAACAGCGTGTGGATGAGCGTGGTCATCGTCGGCTAGCTCGCATTCTATCAGCGGATAGACGGGCCACGGTGCAAGAAATCAATTTAACGCTTGTGCACAAAAACGTGTAAGAAGCCACACCATCCAGAACCATCTCCTCGCTATGGGGTACAGAAGCCATCGTCCCACGAGGGTACCGCTGCTGACCTCACATCACATTGTGCAAAGATTAGCTTGGGCGCAGGAACATCGCAACTAGACGCTAGACATGTGGAAAAATGTCGCCTGGACTGATGAGTCGAGATTCACGTTGGTACATGTGGATGGCAGGATACGTGTACCGCGCAAACCACATGAAGCGATGGATCCTTCTTGCCAGCAGGGTACTCTTCAAGCTGGTGGGGGTGGCATTCTTATCTTGGGACTGTTTATGTAGACTCCCGAATTGTATCCGAATGGTTGGATGAACACTCCACCGACGTGATCTCGCTTCTTTGGCCAGCTAGGTCACCTGACCTCAATCTCATCAATCACACCGGGGATGCCATCGAGATAGATGTTCGAGGCTCTGACCCCTCCATCAAATCTTCGTGAACTTTCTGAGCTTTTTCAGGGGTCGTGGATCCGTATGGCTTCCCAACATTTCTGGTGTCTTGTCGAGTCCATACAGATACGAATCGCAGCCGTCATCAGGACGAAAGGTGGTGCTACACGTTACTAGACAGGTATCTCTAATTCAATTGCTCTTCAGTGTAAGTTTTTAACATGCCTACTTGCAACGATGTAATAATAGAGAAAAACAAATATTATAGGATTGCATAAATCACGAAACGTGTAACTCCCCTGCGAAAGGCATTTTAGTAATAATTCTTCCCAGTTGCTGCTGTGGATTTTTTAAACTTCTTGTTAACCCATCCTCCAAATTTCATGTGTTTTTTCGCCAAATGTAAACTAAAGACACAATTGTTTTCAGTCTCCATTGGAATTATAAAAACCATGAAAACATAACGTTATAATTGGTCTTACTAGTCTTACGTCCCCCTTTTTTTCACATAATCGCATTTCGTCTCACGAGAAATGTAAACAATTTAAAAAAAGTAACTAACATTCGACTTTCATTTTTCAAATACCAAATCGAAAAAAAAATAAAGGTTGTTTTATTGGATATCAATTAAAAAGGTAGTCTCCAATATTTTTCCAGAACTTTTTGTAAATCACGAAAACCGTGTAGAATGCGATAGACAAAATGGAACATTTTTCTTCTCATGCATTATTTCACTTGAGCTGCTATTTTACTCAATACATCTTGTTTCATCACTTCATCCTGCGTCTGAATGAGAGGAATTACGTCTGCGAGAACACGTGCTTTTTCTGCTTTTTGTAAGTTGCACGGGGAGACATGTTTAGAAGAAACGGGGCCCTTGAATTCAACATAAATGAATAATGATTTTCTAACGATTACGCTTGTTAAATCCATCCCGTCAGGTTGAATTAGAACTAAATTTTGAAATTTATAGCCTATTACTTAGGTGTTTCGAAGTTTGAATAAAATCAAGACACCGTTGAAATGCCGTAAAAACGTTTTAATTTATAATTTTGGAATTAATAAAAAATATTGCATTACAGTTTTACTCGAGATATTTTTTTATAGTTTAGCATTTCGCAATCCTTTTTCAAAGCTCACGTTTTCAATCACTAAAAAGTTTCTGGAATCAGTATCCAAAAAACAACAGGGGCATTGTGCCTGAAAAAAAAAGTGGTAAATTCCTTTATCACGAATTGCATGATCTTACTCTGACGTTATTCGGTGCATTTCAGCGAAACATGAATATAACTCCTTAACACATGTAAAAACATCTGATTTGCTGGGTGTTATTGCTCGCAATAAGCAATGCATCTGCACTGCACTTCATTCTAAGTTTTTTTCGGTGGAGCTTCGTAAGAACACTATTACGACTAGCGCTTATTGATTTGCCACTCTGTTTAAACGGCGCACCAAGAAATATTTTTTGAAATGCGCTACAAATGTTTTCGTTCTAATGATGTCCTGTTTTAAAAAATTCAGTTCATTTCACGGATATCCAGTGAATCAGTGAGCACTACGTAACAACAGTTAAAAATTTAAATATATTAATATTGGAAGTTTTGTTCTGTTGAGCAATTTCATTTTAAGGAGTGGTTTCATGCTTTTTCTCTCCGTTGTAATAGCAAATAGTGTTATTATATTACTGATCTGTTACACTTTAAAAGGTTAGCTCCGTTGGAGAAATGGAAAAGAAGAAAAAACTGTTGAGCGTAAACAACAACAACAAAGAATAGGAAAGAAAAAGGGAAACATCAATGGAGAACAATGAGCATATTATAATATTTAACAATATGCCCCGGGCGAACGGAAAGGAGAGAAATGCAAAAGGTGAGGAAAAGTGTGATTTTGATTCCTGAATATCTTTCTTAATTTATTCCGTTTTGTGTAATTCTACGACAAGAAAACTTTCGCATTTGCTCCCGTAATAATCTTAATTTTTATTAGAATTACGGTACTTTACTTGGCTGCATGAATAGCTAAGAGCATCATTCGTTGCGTTTGAGCATCAAGGAATACAGACATGTAATTCTATTTTAGTTTTGGCAAGTTATGGAAAGGTACAGCAGTGTTTACGAAAATGTGATGAAATAACAAATGACTTTCTCTTTCATTTTTTTAAACATGTAAAATTTTTCATTCAAAGGCTTAAAAATTATTTTAACGTCACAAATCAACGTGCAAAAAATAAAACAATAGAGGTTACAGTTTAGCACAAGATTCAAAGAAATATCACGAAAATGGAATTTTAGTAATGTAATAAAATAAAAAATATTAAATATAGTTATTTACATTTTTACGATTCTTTAGACTTAGTCTTATATTCATTGAAGTGAATTTCCATTTGCATATTTCTGAGACAGTACAGGATAATGTATAGTTTTAGAACAACTTCTACTTATCATCCATATTTTCTCGGAACTTCTAATATTGTATTTAACCTCTCGGATGTAAGCACAGCTTCAGCAGGTACAAAGTTCAATCGCAAAAACCATCGTTGGTTGTTCTTTCATATTTGATTGAAACTCCTAATAGCTTATTTAACCTATATGAAGTGAATATAACTTAATTGAATAGTTAATTTAAATGATGAATGGCAATGGTCTTATTCCTTCTAGATTTTTTCCACAGCGCACTACATGTTTTTACATAAGAAAATTAATAGCAAAACATTAAATTATTATACAAGCCACAATACACCAGAGTTCGTAACACATAAAGCATTAAGTGATTTGTGTAATTTCTGCTTGAAATATTACTTGTGAAATCCACCGTAAAATGAATTTAATACACACGGAAGATCCGAAGAATATTCAGATTACTTTCAAAGAAGGTATTATAATTGAAGTCGCAAAAGAAAGAACTAACATATATTGGACACAAACTTTAGGGCTATTACTTGAAACGAAGAATGTATGTATCTGACTCAACTAACATGCTCTTAAATAACATCAGTGAGACTACGTAACACGATCGCTACAGATTACTTTTAAGAAAACGATCTATTGTTCAATTTTTGCACCCAAAAAAAACATCACTGTTATGTAGAAAAAATAGTAAATTCGGAGAATGTCCATACCTCTGAATATCAGCACCCAGTAACACCACAACTGTGAAGAAGAACGTCTTGAAATTTCGATGTATACTTTTAAGGATATTATTGATGAGTTTCTGGGCAGCTCGTCTGGAATTGTAGCCAACACGTTACGGAGCTGTGACCATGTACTGAGGAATGGAACTTTGTTATCCACAAGTCTCTGCACAGCGTTCCAAATGTTCTTAATATGATTAAGGTCAGTAGATATCTGATGTAGATGTACCGATAAAAACCTATCATCCGTGGTTCCTGAGGCACGCTCCAGGCATTGTCATTGGCTGCAACATTATCGGGAAAACTGGATTCATGACCAATAGCAGCACGAAACAGTGACGCGATTTGTAAAATGATCTCGTTTCGGTTCACTGAGGCATTCATGTTGCCTTAACTAAAATACAAGGTAGTACGGCAATTAAAACATAGTCATGCACAGACCAGAACTGAGTGTTGCTGGTGGGTGTGGACGTTTTCTTCAATTTCACTTGTTGGCTTATCCTGGGAAACAGGAGACCAATTCGCTGAACTGGATGGCACTCAACATTGGCACTATCTTGAATTTTTTTGCGTTAACCATAATATTGCGGTCGTACGTGACAAGCTTTACTTTCAGATACGAGAAATTAAAATATCGTAATCGGAAAATGCATTGCTCCGCTACTGTGCAATAAATAGATGACGGCACCATATTGACTGCGTTTTTTGCCAGTGTTTCGTGAAACCTTGCGTCGCCGCATAATAGCACCATAATCTCCTGGAAACAATCGAGTAACTTTTATTAGCAGGCAAGAGCGGAGCTCTGCATTCTCGAGTATAAGTATTCCTGCGCTGGCAAGTTTTTGGACAGCAGTGCCTAAAACTGGAGGAGTTTTTGAAAAGACGTTGGCTTCTTTTACGTCTGAAACAGGTCAGACTAAAAAAAAATTTCTATACTTAAATGAAAGTACCAGATATGGTTTCACTGCCATTTCTAATTTAAAACAGCGCTGTGTAGTTGTAGAGAAGTGCTACGCCAAGAAAGTATGAGGCCATCAAAATTACTCCGACATGTAAACTTAAACCATTTAACTAAAGAGACAAGACTGGAATTCTTCGAAAGAAAACTAAAATATCTTCACAAAGAACAAACATGTTTTAATCAGCTATCCAGTGTTAATGAAAAACGGTTATTAACACGTTATCGAGTTGCATTTTGCATTGCAGAAATAGTAAGCCACATACAACTCCTGAAAATCTGTTTTTTTGGCAGTTGTTGGGATAGTTCAAATAACATTTGTAGGAAAGAAGCTGACAAGCTCACGACTATACTACCTCTTCCTTGTAAAACAATTTAATGAAGAATATGCGATACGACAGGAGATATTCGCAAGGAAATTCTTTGAAAAATTAGAAGGAGCACATTCTTCTCGTTGCAAATGCTGGGACGTACAGATATTTTTCACCATACATGATTTGTTGTCTTCATGCCATACGAAACGAAAAACACTATTCCACAAGATTTACTGATTTGCACACCACTAGAAAGTACTGGAAGTTATTTATTCGACATTCATCCGCAGAGCACAAGTAATTACAATATTGAATGGAGAAAATCGATTGCAATTTGTTCCGACAACGCCAAGCAAAGGAAAGGGTATAAAATGGGCTGATTGCATGATTGAAGGAGATCATACAGAATGCTACAAGGTGTGACCGTTTTCTGCATCGTGAATATCTTGCATCAAAATGGCTATCCTCCGACCTGAATTGAGGTTACAAAACTGTTATCAAGCCTGTAAACTCTATCAAAGGAAATGCATTGCCTTCTGGTATCTTCCAAAAATTATGGGGAAAATGGATTCATTTTACGCAACTCTCTTTACCACACAGAGGTGCGATGGCTATCATAGCGAAACGTGTTAACAAGAGTTTCCCAGATGAGAGCATAACTTTTAATGTACCTGAAAGACGCAAAATGCGAATATTCAGAATTTGCGATCCTCTTTGGCTTCTTCAATTAGCTTACCCAGCTGATATTTTTGAACATTTGAACACTCTGAAAAAATGTTTACAACGCTGTGATGCAGATGTAGTGAAAGGTAGGTATGTAATTCTGTGGCTTTATTAAAAAATCAGCATCTGGTCCAATGTACTAGTACAACAGAAATTAGATTCATTCCAATGCGTCGAACGTTTTTATGGAGGAAATAGCTATCGATGCTACGACAGATGTAAATCCTACATTTTTTTAGATATAGAACTAAGCTCGTAAAATTTAATACACGAAATTTTAGAATATTTTTCAGAAGAACCCTAAAACAGCAGAGCTAAATACGGCGTGTAGAAAACAATGGCAATTTTCTTTAATTAATCCCTGAATAAGGGTTTTGAGACCTGAAGTGCTGTGCTACATTTCAACATTTAATTTTGTGAAAGTCTAACTAGACTGAGGGCAACAAATATTCGATGTATATAATGCTTCATTTATTTGATAAAAAATTTCTCTTTCCCATATTTCTAATGTTATTTTCACGGTGATCTCCTGATGAGTGATAAGGGAGTAATTCGATGTATCGGTGCTTGATAAAATACGCCTGGCTCTATAAGCTTTTCCACAATGTAATTCGCGTTGCAATCATCTGGATTATACACACAGTAGACAAAGCACTAAGGATAGGGTGAAAAGCCCTTGACATGGTCATCACGCGAGAAAAGTGGAACACACAAACCGAACGCAGGCGATAAACAGGCGAACAGCAGGGCTTCCTATCAGTGTTTCGCAATCGACGAATATAAGTAAATGTGGTGATCTGATTAACTTTGATCACTGATACATTTTGAGTGACAGATGCGACATTCAATGACCCATTGGTAAGAACGTTACGGTTCCCGAGGACAATCGCATGAACGGTGTACCGCGAGTACCCAATCGACTGACGGTTCAGCTCCTAGAAAGCAAACGGTAGCCGACCACGCTCCATTGATGACAGGGGTGGAGGTAGAGTATGCTTTCTTGATATCCTTAGGCAGAGCATTTTTCCGTAAAGGTAGTAATATTTACTTAAATATATTGGCTGCTGCGTTAAAATGCATAGTGTTGAGATCTTTCTAAAAGAAATATATCTATATACTAAGTCGTATAATTTGGTCGCTAAATCTGTTATTCGGTTGATTATAACAGTAATGGGCGTTAAAAATCTCTTACCCCAGAAATGTTCATGTGTAATCCATTTGTAACGAATGTCTCTTCACAAGGAATTTTGACGTATTCATTTTCAGAGCTACCGAAGATTATTTAATCTTTCTTTACTCGACAAAAATTGAAGTTCCAGGAAGTTTAACTCTATCCTCTTCCTTGCGTTTGGAATCGAATTACTACTAAGCAAAGTAATGATAATCAGTGTCAACCGTTATGTGAATGAGAAGTCAGCTAGAAGATGTTGGTAAATTTAAGAATGGGAATAATCCCAAATTTTATTCATTTGAAATGGTGTTCTTGAACCGTTTGTCACGAATCATTTTCAAGTAAGCCGTACTTCGTAAACGGTGAAGAAATCTAGCTCTTTTGAGCTGCTCCCCCCCCCCCCAAATATTTTGTGACCTTGAAAGAGAATGGTTCATTTGGTTAAATGATAAATGAACTCCAAAGACGGAAGATTTATGCAGTCTTCTTCCGTCTTTGGAGTTCATTTATCATTCACGCTTCTTTCAGTCATCTTCCGTGTTTGGAGTACATTTATCATTAAGAGGGCAGGCTCTCATTCGGGAATACGACACCCAAACTCTTTGTCTTTTACAATATTACTGGAAAATTGTGATAACTGTTAATCTTCCTAATCACATTCAAATGACTCTTAATTCTACATTTAGGACCAGGGATGTAAATATTTTGGTGAGCATATTCTTCCTAAGCGCTGAGAAAAGAAGATGGTTCTGTAACAAGAAATAGAGGCGAAATTTTGACAAGAGTGAAAGATTTCTACTCCAAATTATATGAAAGGGATGATACATGCACTCCAGACATCATGAAAGATACCAGTACCAGAGTTCCTCCAGTCCTTCCAGCAGACGTTGCGCATGCAATCAAGAACATGAAGCGGAGAAAAGCTCCAGGAGAAGATGGAATTACTGTAGACATCATACAAGAAGCAAGTGGAGAAATCGAAACAGTACTCGCCCAAATTTTCACTCGATGAATTAATGAAGGAAAGATTCCTGAGGATTGGAACACCGCTACAATGATCCTGCTACATAAGAAAGGTGACATTGAGGATCTCGGAAACTACAGACCTATCAGCCTCCTATCAGTAGTTTATAAAATCTTCACTAAAGTTCTTTCACACCGCTTGAAGGTAACACTGGACATGGCTCAACCGAGAGAACAAGCTGGATTCAGGAGTGGCTACAGCACAATAGATCATATCCACGTACTGAGAGAACTAATTGAAAGAGCGAGGGAATATGAACTTCCATTGTGCATGGCTTTTATCGATTATGAAAGAGCCTTTGATTCGGTGAAACCATCAGCAGTTACAATGGCTCTGAAAACCTGCGGTATTGAAGATGCATACATTAATATTATTAATAACATCTATGAAAATGCAAGTGCAAAGATTAGGCTGTTTGAAAATACAACACACATAAAAATTGGAAAGGGAGTGAGACAAGGTGACACCATATCTCCAAAGCTCTTTAATGCCACATTGGAGGGTGTTTTTCAGTCACTGAGCTGGGAAAACAAGGGGATAAAGATTAATGGAGATTATCTAACCCACCTTCGTTTTGCTGATGACGTAGTCATTTTTGCAACTAGCCCATCAGAGCTGCAGAGTATGATCCAGGAACTTGCTGACAAGAGTAAAGAAGTGGGATTAAAAATGAACTTTCAGAAGACAAAAGTGATGTTTAATGCTTTTACAAGAAATGAAGATTTATCGATTGATGGAGAAAAGCTGGAGATAACAGACACGTACGTTTATCTTGGACAGCAGATATCAAGTGAGGGTCACATTGATGAAGAAATTAATCGGCGTACAAAACTTGCCTGGAGAGCTTTTGGAAGAAACAGCATAATTTTCAAGAGCAATATGCCATTATGTCTTAAAAGAAAAGTGTTTGATCAATGCATCCTTCCAGTGCTTACGTATGGTGCAGAGACGTGGACATTAACTAAAAGAGACATACAAAGGCTGCAGACAACTCAAAGAAGCATGGAGAGGTGTATGCTTGGTGTAACCAGGAGTGATAAGAAGAGGAACTCGTGGATCCGAAAAATGACAAGAGTGGAAGATATCATGATCAGAGTTAAATCCCTGAAATGGCAATGGGCTGGACATACTGCCAGAAGGACAGATCATCGATGGACAGCCGAAATTTTAGATTGGATTCCAAGGGACAGGAAAAGACCCAGAAGAAGACCACATGGGAGATGGGTGGATGAAATTCGAAAGTATGCAGGGGTGACATGGAGGAGACTGGCACAAGACAGACCGTTGTGGAGGAAACTTGGGGAGACCTTCGTCCAGCAGTGGATTGATAATGGTTTACGATGATGATAATGATGATTCTTCCTAAGCATGTCGTGTCCCTTTATTTCCGCTGTTTTGGTCTGTGTTATTGTTCTTTTGGTTATTTTCTGTTGTGTAAAAGATGAGGTTTGTTAATTTTATTGAAAATTAATATCAATATAAGAAAGAAATAGGAACATTTCCCATCATAATAAATAACTCTATTAATGAATCATAATCTTCAGCTGCATAGCACTGATCTTTAATTGTACACTCCTTCAATTTAAATTCACTTTAGTTCTTTTATATCTGTATGGGAAAAAGTTTACTTAGACACATTTAATTGGGAGCATATGTTTGAGAATTTTCATTTTAATGTGTCACAGATATTTATATGTGAATTTGCATCTTTTGAAATTGGAAAGGTAAATTAGTGGTCTTTTTTATTTATGAAATATGTTGTGCGATTTAGTAATTAAAAAAGAAGTTTTGAACGAATTTTCCATTAATGATATTAATTGAATATTCATTCACTTATACGTAGAGGAAGAACTTTATTTCCACATGTCCTTAAAAATGTAAGTTTAGTGCCTCCAGCTATTTAATTTTACATTGCAAGAATGTTGTTTTTTGAAAAATAAACTATATAGATCATGTGACAAGTTTTGTGGTATTGCTTCCTGTAACAAAGCGAGAAGAGTTACGTGCTTGTTCGTATCTGGAAATGTTGCAATTAGTACATGCGTTAACTGCACACAAGTAGAGCCATTTCCGAGTGAGCAGAAGCGAAAATCTCTGAGTGAGTTTTGATGTAAAAATGAGTGATATAAATTTAGTGCAGTTACATCTATTGAAAATGCAGTATGGTGAGGAAACCGTGAGAACGTTGTCTCTGAGTGGTATAACGGGTGCAAAATGTACGCATGTCACGCTGATTCCTCAATGCCATGCTTGAGTGTTTTTTTGGATCACAAATGGATAGTTCATCACGAATGTATTGAGCATGGGCATACGGTCAAACAAGAATCTAATTTAGAGTTGTTGAAAATGTTATGAGTTCTGTTCTAAGGAAAAGAGCTGAATTGTGCCTAACAACTGCGGCCTCTCAGTGCCGCAGGCCATGATGCGCTCAATGTTAGCCTCTATCTGGATAAGAAATGGTTTACCAAATTTGGTCATTCATAAAATTAACCTCACTTAGCCACTTTTGATTTCTGTCTCTTCCAACAAATGTGCTTTGAAAGGACTGTGTGTGAGTTTTGATGTAAAAATGAGAGACATTCAAAGACATATTTGACATTCCGCCTAATGTGGCAAAGCAACTCAAGAGTATTAGAGAAATGGAGCATTAGGTATGTCTAGAGAATTGGCAACATATACGGGAGGAAATTAATTCATAACAGCGAAAGAAAATTAGTTCAAAGGTAACGGTAGCCACTTGCGCACAGGTACACACACATTTTTGTACAGGTATATTCCCAGAATAGAATTGTCACACCTCGTATAGGTATAATATCTTTGTATTTTATATTTTTTGTAGTTTTTAATGAGCAAATTTGCGTTTAAACTAATTCAGAGCAATGTAAATATAAAAAGTAGCAGATTATACACTCGTATTACATTTCCGTAAGAAATTTGAAAAACTCAATATCAATTCAATCTGCCACGTAATTTCTTTCTTTTTATGTGATCACTGGGAATCCTCTTTGGACACCACTTCGGAACCTAAGGAACAGATTTGGAGTTGAGAGGATACATGACTTTTCAACCAGACGCCCAAGAAGGTCTTCAAGGAAGCGTAAGCTCTCCCTAATGGACTTGCTAGTGATGTGGTTGACTACGATCCGAGCGATTTCCTTAGGTATCCCAGAACTAAGGTGGCGACCGTTTTCCCTCCTGACTTGGGAATGGGCATCAGTGATGACCACTGCTTCTTTGGCTGGAGGCCTTGGATCAGATTAAGGACTGGATCGGATCAAGTGTAAGTGGGTGAAAACTGGTATGTGTTAGACAGACCATAATCCTCTTCTTTATAAGGTTGACGTTATGATTTGGAAAACTGATTGCTGCTCCGACATCAGTATGTGGTTTCTGTGAGTATCAGTAATCCCAGGGGGCGTCAGCGGCTGGGTGGTGTTGTGGTTTTCTGTGATGGGTGCTGTAGTGCTTGGTTCTTCCCTGCCCATCCTTTCTCTTCCATCCCGCATCGGACTGGTTTCGCGATTCTCTCAAAAGGTGTGCTCTCTTCTCCTTGCACTCATTTTTTTGGTTTACCTTTCCTACTGAGTTAACTTATTCAGATCTCCTAACTTCCTGTTTCCAAGGGCAGTTTAAAACCTTGGGTGCCGCGCCGGTGGGGCAGTGGTCAAAGCAATGGCTTCTGATCATTAGTCCGAAAGGGGTCCGGGTTCGAATCCCGGTGAGGCATGAATGTTGTGTTTGTCTTACGGCACTGGTTCTCGCACTTACCTGAAAACAGTGGCCCTAAATTAGGGACGGCGACTGCTTATAGCCAATTGAGTAGCTCACGGTGGTCGTTAAACCCCCAATCCAAAAAGCACAACTGGGGTCAGACACTCCATTTCTATAACTTCTTCAAACGTAGCGTAGCTTTTTCTTCACTTTGGATTTGATTGTTGCACGTGAGCTGTTCTCACCCGTTATCCTAGATAACTATTTAGCATGCATTTACCCACGAGATTTATCTATACCTGAGAAGAAAGCATATGTTGTAACGTCAATTCGATCTTCTTATGTAGATTGCAACATCTGTTTTCATTTCAGATGCCTTTAAAAACCTGACACTACTTTGAAACTGAAGGTACGAGTCTGAACAGAAACGAAGAAAAAACCATTTGGTAACTATAATTTCCACGAAAGGCCACACTTTACATCTGAACGTCTAAGAAATAATATTTGGCAACGGAAATGTCACGTATTGCTTGCTGGGAATATATTTGGAGGTGCATTATTTTTCGGAAGCTATGTACATAGATGAAATCTAGGTCGCTCCAGTTCTTTTTCTTCTCCTCCCCCCCCCTTTTTTTTTTTTTTTTGCAACATGAGACAAAAACATGTTGTGAGTCCTGTTTTTTTCGAAATAACTTTTCCTGCTTTGAAATTGTCTGATTATATTTTTTGAAATATCTTTGACGTAAAATTAATCTCGGATGAGCAAAAAAAATCCACTTATATACGACTTTAGTGAAAAACATTATTTCAACAGTATGAGTTAAAAAAACTCGTGGAATTAAAAAGCAGACAATCTCACATAGTTTTCTAGGTATGTTTCTTATTTTCGTTTTTTGCATTTAATGAACATATGCTTACTTTAAAAAGAATTCATCCACAAGAAATTTAGCGTCTGAAAGGTTATTACATACCGACGGTACGAAATTGTCATATTATCTGTGTTACTTACTTCAATTTAGGTTCAAGCATGTACAATGCTACCCGTCTTATTTTAAGTACAGGGTTTTTCAACGAAGCAAACAGATGTTTATGCCCACATGTTTTAATTTTTCCTGTATTTCGCATTCCTGTTATTAACAAACATTTCATCTTGCCAGATAGGCCGTCTTGTGAACGAGAGGTACGAATACTTCCATAATTGTGTCGAAATTTTTGCGGGTATGAATCCCAGGTGAAACATGAATGGATTGTTTGTAAGTTTGCAACGGCTCTACTACCTCCCTGGAAGAAGTAGCACTTAAGTGAAACTACATATGTTGTTCTAACATCTTTAAAAGACTTTCTAAATAATTATGAATTAAAACTGATACTTTTAACATGCATTTCTTACTATTAGTAATTTCTGCAGAAAAGAAATTATATATTTGAAAACCTACGTTACTTTGTTGTTTGTCTGTAGTCCGTTTTTTGTCAAATTACCTTTCACAAATATCAGGTGAAAGGTAGATCTCGTAACGGAATATGGTAGTATAAATCAGGGACGACCAACACGTCGAGCGCCAAATTATTTTTGATCGATCGTTAACGTTTTGTGGAAAAATATAAAACGTTTTTAAGTTACTACGAAAATTGACGATGGAGTATTCAGACAAAGGAACGGCATGTTTTTGCCATTACAACTACTGATTTGCTAATGCATCAGCTAGGTGTTGATTTCCCGTGGCTTCCCCTCCCAGGATAGCAATCTTCCGCGACTTTGATTGCCGATGTAATGAGAGCATTGGCCGCAGTGTTAGACGCGGGAAATAGCCTCACGGGCGGTAACAGTCAGCTTGGGAGAAGATTGGCGTGCAGGTTAGGTGCGTAATGTTTATTGTTTACCATTCGCATCGGAGCCGTGGTTTTCTTCTTTGAAGTATTTTGTTAATAGTATTGCTTTGGTGACAATAAGTGCCCCAAAAAGACCGAAAACTTAATTTTTTCATCAAGAATGGGATTTTAGAGCTGCACTTCAACGCATTGCATGGTAAATGTCAGTTCGATTTACCAATCAACAGTAAAATAAGGAAGACAAAACTACAGGAACTGAAATCTGGACTAACGGAGCAGCGAAACATGTTCTCAAAACTAAACGATGAATCGAAGGCTGCAACCATCGCTTCCATTCAAGAAAGCAATAAAATAGCATCAACTTGCAAATCTTTCTCTGATGGCGAATTTATCAAAGATATTTATGGGGTAGTAACAGATTTTTTATATGCAAATATCAAGAATGAGTGTGAAATAAAAACAGCCCTTCAATATCTGCAATTTACTGAATACAGTAAGGAGATATATTGAAAAGTTAAGTCAAATTGTAAATAGGCACCTGCTAAAAGCTATTATTTGGTACATTGCAGAGCCCTTTCAATCCTTCGGTGATTACGTTATACTCTCCTCTGACCTATCAGTTCGACATCTGAGGACTAACAGCTAATGGCGCTGAGATGAGTTCCAACTATGCACATGAACTGCAGTCTAGGATAAACGATAAATCGGATACTACTTTGCATGGAAAAGAAGCTAATTTTCAGTAATAATAATTTTTGCCAGCCTTGGGGAAATATTGACATTCCTGATTTTTAATAAAAGATTTCAAGCTTATTAGCTTTAATTTCATTATCACATTTAAGGGAATGTTCAATACAAAGTAAACCGGGAGTGCATCAGTAGACCGGGAATTCGAAAAGGAATTTTATAATCCATACCGGAAGTTATAGTCTGAAAAGATTAGGGGTCTCAAAAGAAAATATCGGACGTTATAATATTTCTTTGAATTTTTTGTTTCCGTTTGAAGTGTGATTACGATATTTTCCCCTAATTTGTAAATAGAATGTTTCCAGTGTTTTTTGCTGAACACATATTTTACTCTTAGTTTTTCCATTCCTTTGCTATATTTTTTCCTTTTTCTCTGTCATGAGTATTGGTCTCCAAAAACTCCGACTCAGAAAATGTGTGAATATTTCGAATTGTTTTATTTTATTTTTTCCTGAAATTGCAAAACTATTTTTCTTTTCTCAGCGATTTGTGCAAATGCATAGCATATTGAGGGAATTATAAAAATGGTATATTTGAAACGAAGTCTTCCTCCCATTTAGGATGAGACAAATGAGATCCTGTTTGCGGCTGTTAAAGCTGATTTTGAGGGGTTTTCTACTGTTGGAAATTCAGTTGTCAAATAAGGAGAAAGTGCAGTCACAATGATATTTACCTACCTTGCCATCACTTCTTCCTTCTGGTTTTCGTGGAGTGGCGGTCCTAAGACCTGAGCTTTAAGGATGACTCCAGTAATATTTAACTTCACTCACACCGAATCTATATTGCATTCCTCTCTGCAAAATACATTAGCTTTGGAAGTTATTTTACCTAAAAAATGTATGGAATCTTTGACAACCCACATTCAGGATAAAATACAAAATAAACAGATAAAAATCGTTAAGCATAAGTGAAACTACAAATTGCCAAATAGTATCATACAATGCCTAACTGATTTTTTTAACATTAAACTTTATTTCTCTGAGTGATATGCAAAGTATTTATTACTGTAACTTACTTTTGAAAGTTAAGGGCACCTTTTTATGCAAAATATATTTTAGTGCAAATGGAAAAGTACATTTTAGACCAGAATAAGGAAACTGTTTAAAATACTGCCGTTTGACGTCGTAAAAACAGAATTTCTCGTGGCCTTCTCAGAGTACTTCTGCAGATATTCATTAACACTTGAGGCAACTAACTTAACTAGAAGCCGGTGTCCATACGTAGTAAGTAAATCAAAATCTATTTAACATTTTTATGAAGTAATAATAATTCATTGTTGAAATACAAGAGACAGCACTCTAGGAAGTAAAAAAATATTACTAAAGGTATCTGATTTAGTACCCCTATGCTTATCACTCATTACAAAGCTCATAATACATAATTCAGATTTTTAACCAGAAAAATGAAGAAAGGATATTGGAAATTATTTCCATAATTTTGGTATCTTTATTCTCTTTCATTATAAGTTGTATGAAAAAAAGATTCCTGGAACTTTTTTAAGATTATGAAACTACTGTTTCTTATGCATGAAATCTTTGAAATTTCGAGCGGTGGAAATTGCAATGATCTGTGACACAAATTTTATGGAATGGAAACAGTTCTTTATTCTCAATGAGGGGACTTCTGATTGATTTCTTTTTAAAAATAGTTTCGGAATTCCCATACATTATTTTAGTACTAACAATAAAAAAACAGGGTTTCATGATATTCAACGATATTTTCTGAGGCCTATCCACGTGAAAATTAGGTGGCAATGAAGCATTAGGAAAAATTAGGGTAATTTGGAACCCTTACCACACAAAATCTTTACTTAAAAGTAGACATCAGCCTTAAATTCAAAACTCATGCATATGCAATTCAACTTTAATACGATAAAGGAGGATTCCGAACAGTATTTTGAAGTCGTCGAAAGATATGCATAAGTCTTTATGATTTAAGATTTCCGTATTTTCTTTTTTAAGGGCGAATTCAAAAATAAAATTTCTGATATTTCTGCGCAAGGAATTAAACTTAAATTAAAATACGTCCTTTTTTCATTGTATTCTTAGTTTCTCCATTTTTGAAGGTTTGAATACCTCATGAGAAAACAGCAAATTGTATAATCTCGCAACAGTCACAAACGCTCCCAATTGATACAAATTAAGTTGTGAGAAAACCCATCAACACAGGCTTGGATGTTATTATGTGTAAGGCACTGTTTAAAATTTCACAGCTGATGTTTAATATTTTCGAATTTTTTAGTATCGCATATCTGTTTAATGTGCAGTATAGAAGAATAAATCCTGAATATACAACTTTGCGTTTGGTTTCTAACTTTTTTCTAGGTTTAAAAAATTACAATGAATAAGTTCTAAAGGTGTCTCGTCGTATCGGGAGCAAAAACTGTACAAGCATATCCTATTATTCTTCTGTGTTACGTCGTTGAGCCACCGCTGATCGGATCCGCAGTTTCGAAACAAAACACAGACGCTCGATTGGATTGATATCTGAAGAACTTGGGGGACAGTCCAGGACCTGGAAATCTTCTACATGCTCCGTGAACCATTCTCGAATCCCCCTAGCAGTGCGGCATTGTGCATTATCGTGCTGATAGAAGATTACGAGAGCGGATTGCCGTTGTCATGAAAGCATGGGATATTTTCCGTATTCTCCTAAGTCATTTAAAACAAATATCTATTTTTTATATGATGCTTAGAACGTATGTTACATTTGCTAAAAATTATCCCAGTAATTGTGTTATATCCAGCGGTAAATATATTTTTCAAATTGTAATTTTAGAAGAAGATACGTTGGAAAGAATATACGTCGCATCATACATTCGCATTATTCAAAGGGAAATTTGCGTTCATTTCGGGGTGGGGGGAGGTTGCGGCTATGTGCATAATATTTTTCTGAACTTCAGACCAGTGCTTTCTAAAGTGTATTATTCGTAAAACTGCTGCCCCGCAATCTGTGAATAGGCCTTAAATTAGTAAAACTTAAATGTTTTACAATATTTTTTTCAAGTTGGTTTAAATATTACTGATTTTCCTTCTCGCTGAAGTAGGTATAAATATTTTCTTCATTTTTACGTCTGTACAGATTGCTCTTATCTTTTTCTGATTTGCAATACGAGTATGCATCAGTTTGATTTATATCTTATCATTTTCAGTGATTTTCCCTGTGAGATATATCGTTAAGCACGAAATGGGGTCAGTTTGATGCGCTAAAATGTAGAAAAATTGAGATATATGCATTAATATATTACTCCGAATATGAACTCTATCAACATTTTATTCATTTCTGGGGAGCAAAGTTCCATTCTTCCTGATACAATTACATGTCGGTAACGCATGAGGGTACAAAAAACTTTGCTTTTTCCCCTATCTGAAGAGCATCACAGTGGGCGGTGATCGTACACTGGGAAAGTGCTAACGATATTTAGGAACATATAAAGCTAAAGGCTTAAATTATTGAATCCAGGTATTACATTGGTTTTAAAATCGTTTTTTTAATACAATTTTTCAGTGGTTTGTCAATGAGTTATGCCGTTGTGGTTGAATTTAGCTTTATGAGTGTCGTCGTCGATTATTCTCAGGTTATACATGCAATAAGCTTGAAAAGCTCTAGCCTATAATCTTCCGAATTCACGTAGTTCTCATGTCTATCCGTAGCACATACATTCAAACAGCCTTAAATAAATCTAGAAATTATCCGTCACATTATTACTTTATTGGATCAACGTTGCCTCCCGGATTGCCTAGGCTGAAAAACAAATACTTCTCTAGCCCAAACACTGTGTATATATTCTCAGGTTTTAGGGTGTAAGGAATAAACAGAAAGATAATGAATGACATTGAAGTTTTAACTCTGAAAATATTTTTATACTTTCTTTTTTTGTTCTAATAGTGCAGGTAAGAACTTCGTTTCCGCTGCAACAAAGAGGTATTGGTAATCTCAGAGACGGGACGTCAGAGTTATCGTACGTCAAGATGGGAAGGTATTTATCATTGGGTACGTCATTCAGCATCTGATTAGAGACACCGAAAAAAAATTTGACGAAAGTATTTACAATTTTCTGAGCTTCTGATAAAACTAAAAAAATGGAAACAAATGAATGTATTTATAAATAATAAAATGATGTACATATATTAATATCTTTACACTCTTACGCTGTATAAATTCGTGAGATGAATAAATATGAATAATTGCTGCGCCCTCTTGATTTATTAATGTTGTGTTCAAAATAAGAACGGTTTTTCCCGTCTGCACTGTGTTTTCAAAAATGGTGTGAAACAACCTTTCTGAATAGTTTCATCTATATATTCATTCGTCTTATACGAGTTCTTTATAGTAAAAGTAGGTATATATAGTCGACGAATCACACTAGAACGAACTTCACGGGACAGCCGAAATCTGTTCGTTATAAAGGAATTTTCAATGTTGCACCTATTTTTTTAAATTACGCCCGGGAATCGACTGTATTCAAAGTGCTTAGGCTGTACTGTATCTTAAAACAAAAAGATAAAAGAAAGCTCTCTAGTTCGTCTAATTACATACATATCTTTCATAAAGTTTACATCACTTTTGTACACTAGAGGTTTTCTCTTCATATACAGTACATATTTATTATGTACTGTATGTACGTCGTGTTTACATTTTGAAGAAATCTGTTATTTTTGTATGAAAATGGGACTTTTTGCTGCTGAAACTAAAAGTTCTTGCAAAGGCTGTAAATTGGTGAAAATTTAATCCGTCGCGTTCGCTTGTCCTGAAACGAAATGGCAAACCTTTTCTAAACAGCTAAGTGATTCACACGCACTCACACGCAATGGAGGAGTTGAATGAATTTCATCGTCCTCGTTGCTTTCCGCAATTTCTTCATCTCTGTTATACGAAATTGATTCAATTACACCTGCATCAGTCAGTTCGTAAGTGATCAGCACATTCTTATCCGCATACAAAAACACTGCTAGCGAAACATCGGTGGGAACTGAAGCAGATATATGGAGAGAAATCTCACTGCCCCAGTTGAAGCACTTAAATCCGCGTCTGTGTCAGTCACATCGTTTTCGGGTTCAGTTTCACAGTCAATTAACTTTGCATGGCGCCAACTGTTTTTATTGTTGCCTCGGACACAGTGGTCCATGCTCCAGAAATCATATGCAATGCATCTTTGACCTTCACTTTTATGGAATCGTATTTCTCAATTCCAAGAAGAATCAATTTCATCAACATGCATTTGTAAATGTCTTTTAGAGACTTTATTATCCCCTGGTCCAAGGGTTGGAGACCTGCTGTGCAGTTTGGTGGAACGTAATCCACACGAATATTTTCAAGCAGAGGAGATTTGTTATGAGCCTTTCAATTACTAACCAGAAGCAGAATGTTTCTTTTTTTCTTCCTCATCTCAGAGTCTAACATCAATAGTCATATACGGAATATAGTTTGCGTGATCAACGGCTTTCTATTGGCTTTGTAGTCACAAGGTACCGACTGCCCACCTTTCAAACGACGAGGTATTTGGGATCGTCCAATCATTAGCACTTTCCTCATCAATTCTTGATTGCTTACAACAGAAGAGAGAAGTCAGTCGCTTTTTCGATCTTTTACCGCCAACACGCTTGTTATTATTCATTGCCAAAGTTTTGTCGGGCTCTAACCGGAAGAAAATTCCAGACTCGCCTGCATTGAAGACATCACCTAGGCTATACGCTTGGATGAGTTTTACCACTTTACAGCATTCCTAAAGGGAGTAACACTGCTATTTATAACTTTTTCTATAAGCATAGGGATAATAACTGATTGCATTTCTCCTCAGACACAGAGTTCCCACTTCGAATTACTCGGTACTGGAAGTGGAACAAACAAAATATTTGTATCAAAATTCAGGACTAACGTTGTACAAAAATATTAAAAAAATCTATATTAAAAATCATCAAAATTAAATCTGGTAGTTACCAATGCTTTTCTGATGCAATCTCCTCGGGAATTTTGAACTACGGTTTTAGTGACCGTCTTCCAGTTTTCGTATACCACACTGATATTGTTAACTGCGCACATGGGACTTTTTACAAAAAAAATCGATCATATTCTAAAGATAATATTAGCTTTTTATTATGTTATTGCAGAATATAAGCTGGAAAAATATGTTCAAAGAGTATAACCCGGAAAGAGCTCTTCGTAAATGTTTTACACATTTTTCGACTTTTTATAATCAGGCTTTTCCTGTCCGAAATGCGAATAATAACTTAAAAAGACAAGAATACGCAAACTGACCGGTCATTATTTAAACCGGATTAATAAAAAAAAGTTGTATTCAAGATTTATAAGAACAAAAGCCAAAGCTGACTTTTTTAATTTTTAAGCAGTTCGGAAACAAACTAAATTCTGATATTGGTAAACACAAAAGAGACTTTCACCATAACATTTTTTCTCAAAATACCCCGAAATTAACCTGGAAGTATTAAAATTAATTTCTTGGTAAAACTAGGGAGTCAAAATTTGCTGCTCAACTGGCTCATGGTCATTGTCGGGTTCATAAGAAACAGTTTATTGTGGACTTGATTAACGCACATTTCATCAACTTTTCCCAAGAGGTTCTTAATAATTTCTCATGTACACATAATAAAAAAATCACTCCATATGTTGGACCATTCTGTCAGATTTCTATATATGTATTAAAGATTCATCATCATCATCATCATCATCATTGTCAACCATTATCAATCCACTGCTGGACAAAGTTCTTCCCAAGTTTCCTCCACAACGGTCTCTCTTGTGCCAGTCTCCTCCATGTCACTCCCGCATACTTTCGAATTTCATCTACCCATCTTCCATGTGGTCTTCTTCTGGGTCTTTTCCTGTCCCTTGGAATCCAATCTAAAATTTCAGTTGTCCATCGATGGTCTGTCCTTCTGGCAGTATGTCCAGCCCATTGCCATTTCAGGGATTTAACTCTGATCATGATGTCTTCCACTCTTGTCATTTTTCGGATCCACGAGTTCCTCTTCTTATCTCTCCTGGATACACCAAGCATGCGCCTCTCCATGCCTCTTTGAGTTGTCTGCAGCCTTTGTATGTCTCTTTTAGTTAAGGTCCACGTCTCTGCACCATACGTAAGCACTGGAAGGATGCATTGATCAAACACTTTTCTTTTAAGACATAATGGCATATTGCTCTTTAAAATTATGCTGTTTCTTCCAAAAGATCTCCAGGCAAGTTTTGTTCGCCGATTAATTTCTTCGTCAATGTAACCCTCACTTGATATCTGCTGTCCAAGATAAACGTACGTGTCTGTTATCTCCAGCTTTTCTCCATCAATCGTTAAATCTTCATTTCTTGTAAAAGCATTGAACATCACTTTTGTCTTCTGAAAGATCACTTTTAATCCCACTTCTTTACTCTTGTCAGCAAGTTCCTTGATCATACTCTGCAGCTCTGATGGTGTAGTTGCAAAAGTGAATATGTCATTAGCAAAACGAAGGTGGGTTAGATAATCTCCATTAATCTTTATCCCTTTGTTTTCCCAGTTCAGTGATTGAAAGACATTTTCCAATTTGGCAATAAAGAGCTTGGGAGATATGGTGTCACCTTGTCTCACTCCTTTTCCAAGTTTTATGTGTGTTGTATTTTCAAACAGCCGAATCTTTGCACTTGCAGTTTCATAGATGTTATTAATAATATTAATGTACGCATCTTCAATACCGCAAGATTTCAGGGCCATTGTAACTGCTAATGGTTTCACTGAATCAAAGGCTTTTTCATAATCAATAAAAGCCATGCACAATGGAAGTTCATATTTCCTCGCTCTTTCAATTAGTTCTCTCAGTACGTGGATATGATCTATCGTGCTGTAGCCACTCCTGAATCCAGCATGTTCTCTCTGTTGAGCCATGTCCAGTGTCACCTTTAAGCGGTGTGAAAGAACTTTAGTGAAGATTTTATAAACCTCTGACAGGAGGCTGATAGGTCTGTAGTTCCTGAGATCCTCAATGTCACCTTCTTTATGTAGCAAGATCATTGTAGCGTTGTTCCAATCCTCAGGAATCTTCCCTTCTTTAAGGCATCGAGTGAAAATTGGGACGAGTACTGTTTCGATTTCTCCACTTGCTTCTTCTATGATGTCTACAGTAATTCCATCTTCTCCTGGAGCTTTTCCCTTACTAAGACATAAATATTTTACTTTTTGAATGACATTAACATTCATAAGGGAGCGGGCAAAATATTATCCTCCCGAAAATTATAAAATATGTGATACCATATATCATCGATCATCTATTACCTGTTTATAACGCTGTTTTACGAACCGGAATATGTCGTAGTCCTTTGAAAAATTGAGAAAATAACACCAATCTTTAAATCTGGCTAAGAGCGAGATTTGAATAATTATGGACTTGTCGCTAATCTTTAGATTTTTGCTAAAATATTTGAAAAATTATTATATTAGAGGTGAGTTGATTTGTTTATCAAATTTGGTTTTATTCCCAATGGTTCTACGAACACAGCTTCATTTCATTTAACAAAAAAAACTCAATTGAATTTATCACATAATAAATACACACTTACGCATAATGAAGTTTGCGCACCTAGAGGAAATCATGCAACAAACGAGAAACGCTTCAAACAGCCAATGTGACGGCTGGTATGCAAATTATCCACGTTTGGTGAGAGTGCGCATGACCGCACACCCTGTGGTGGCGCTGCAAGCACAAACTGGCAGCCTTATAAACCGGCTTGTAATCGATGCCCCATGAAAGAGAAAAGCACCAGCCGACGCAAGCAATAGCACAGAGTGAAAAGAATGTCGGGGAGACACCAGAGACATCGATTTACGCAACTTACGGATATTGAGAAAGGCCTGTTCATCGGATTGAACACCGCTGGGTAGTCGGCGCGCCTAATACGTGGATCGTTCTGACCATACCGTCCGACTTTGTTGGGAGCAGTGAACACGTCACGGCACTGCCACGCGGCGGAGCGATTCCGGACGAAACAGGAGAACCAGCAGTAGGGAGGTTCGACGGATTGTGCGTCAGACATGAAGGGATCCCACGAGACCCGGTTCATTATACACTGATTTGTGCACCAATGAGTAGGCATCGGATTGAACTGACATTTTATGGACATAATGATGTAGTGGCTACTGGGTGCCCAAGAACCATTTTCCGACGCCTCGCGGAAGCCAATCTGCGGTCCCAGCGCTCCTTACACGTGCTGACATTAACACCGGAACATCGCCGGCTCCGTGTGCAGTAGTACCAGGCCAGAGCAACGTGAAACTTTACAGACTGGCGACGTGTGGTGTTTAGCGAAGAGTGCCGTTTCGTTTTGGGGACATATGACCGTCGTTCCAGATGGGGATGTCACTGGGTAAACGACACAATCCCAACCTAGCTGTTGAGCGCCACAACTCCCCCACTGCAGGCATTATGGCCTGGAGAGCCATTGCCTACCATAGCCAATCAGCTCTAGTAGTGGTACGTGGATCATTGACTGGCCAGCCGTTTGTGGAGCTCCTCGGCCACATGTGCTCCCATTTCTTGACGGGATTCTAGGTGCGCTATACCAGCAGGGTAATGCCCGCCCGCACACGGCTTGGGTTGCCCAGGATTGCCTATATACGTCCAGACACTTCCATGGCCTGCCCGCTCCCCGGACATGTCCCCTATCCAGTATGTGTGGGACCAGTTTAAACGCGGATGCTACCTTGCCGAATTATCTGGGATACAAACCACACCGTCCAGCACGTGTGGGCCAGTCTGTCGCAGGACAACATCAGGCGTCTGTTTGCCTCGGGGCTGAACCGTATTGCATCATGTATCGCCGCACGAGGCGGTGTGACGCTCTATTGATGATGACCGGACAGCGTGCCACATATTCCTCTGTAACTGTCCAGCAACACTGTTTTCGCCATCATATGTATCGTTTCATCTGTATCATTACGTTCTTAAAATTTCAGTTCAATCCGATGCTTCTTTCTCGGTGCGCAAATTTCATTGTCCGTGAGTGTACTTTATGACGGTTTTTGGACATTTCAAAAGCTTTGACACAATTTACCATCAAATTATTCTTACAAAATTCCAGGCTATTGGAATACGGGAAGAGTTGTGCCTTTTTTTAGGAGCTACTTATCGGGTCGACAGCAATATATATAGTACACTGCTGGACAATTGCTAAGGACGGATCATAAACGGCTATATAGCGCATAAAAAAGTAAGTGTGGTTGGATGCCAAGTGAAATTAAATAATGTCAGAATGCCAGGACATTAAAAGAAAGACAATTTATTGTGCTCTGAAATCCAGAAGGCTTTGGAACGTGTTCAAGGGACAAACAGGCCATTTTGTGCAGAATACGTAAACGTGAAAAAAATGCAATTACCGTCCGCACGCGTTCCGGCGTGATATGTCAATACGGGATATGGCCACCATGGAGGTTAATGCAAGATTCCACACTTCGTGTCATGCTTTGAACAACATTATCAAGCAGCTGTTGCAGTAATTTATCCCATTTCTCTGTCAGTGCACGGATGAGGGTGTCCTTGTTTATTGGAGGGCATTGGCGACCAGCAAGACTCCTCCCCAAAGCATCCCACACATTTTCAATGGGATTCAGATCTGGAGAACGGGCTGGCCATACGAGGCGTTGAATAACATTACTCTCAAAACACTCCTGGACAGCGACTGTTCGATGACATGTTGCGTTGTCGTCCATGAAAATGAATCTATTACCGACAGCACCACGGAACATGCGAACATGAGGTAGCAGAACATCATTAATGTATCGTTGGCCAGTCATAGTCCCAGTTGGAAGCACATAGAGGGACGTACGGCCATTGATCATGATGCCAGCCCATACCATGACACTACATGTCGGATATCGGTCCCTTTCCTGTATGTTTGCTGGACAATATGCGGTACCACTATCACGCCAGATCAGTTGTCGTCGACAATCAGACGATAGACTGTATCTACTCTCATCTGAGAAGAGGACAGCAGACCAGTCAATATCAGTCCAATTGCGATGGTGATGGCACCATTGCAAACGGGCGGTACGGTGACGTCTGGACAATGGGATGCACACAACAGCACGGCGGGCGTATAGTCCTCCTTCATGCAAACGTCTGGCGACAGGTTTTCGTTAGATCCGCTTGCCAGTAGCAGCCATAAACTGATTTGCTACCTCAGTAGCTGTGCTGCGCCGGTGTCTTTTTGTTGATAGCACTATGTACCGATCTTCTGCAGGTGTCGTACTGAGAACACGATCTCCCCCGTGACGTTTGCTACACTCTCCATTTGTTTGAAATGATTTCCAAAGCCCTGAAACAACACTGTGGCTGACGTCGAAGTCCCTGGCAACATCTGTTATTTTTCGCCCTTCTTCAATCTTGCCAATAATACGGCCACACGTAAAATCATCTAGGTGATGTCGGGAAGACATACTGAAAATTGCAAGTTCGTCAACTGATTCTTTCCCTTTCAACTTTGCGTTTGAACAACAACGGTCAATACGCGTCAAATCCTTTATATCTCTTATCAGCGCTATGACGTCACGAACAAGTTCGGCAATCCAAAATTTCCATACGCAAAACACGCCTTACTGTATCCCGCACTTATGCTAATTTGCACATTTTCCTGCCTTCCATTTTATGGTTGCTATCGTTGCTATTGTCATCCGTCCTTAGCAATTGTCCGGCAGTGTACGAACAATGGAAGTCTTATGAATAGCAGATTAGGCGAGTAGTACCTCAAGGCTCGGTCTTATCCCCGTTCCTGTTCATTCCGTATGTACATGAAATTTGTTCGATGTGACCTAGAACTTATAATATGCTGTACCCTGATGATGTAGCTTCTCTGTTTGAGGGTAATGACATACAGAACCTTACTCGTAAATTGGATGATTACTTTACATCTTTAATCAATTGGTTATCTCGTATTGATCTTGTCCTGAATTCTCGTAAAACCAAAATCATGTATTTTTCATAACGCGTACCTTACCCTCCTTTCTAACGACAATACACTTACTTGCAAACTTCTTAGAGCTTGTGACGAATTATACTTACTTAGGAACTTTTATTGCGAGTGATCTTCAGTTTAACAGACACGCTGATAACCTTGCTAAAAGTATTTCACGGGTATTTGAATTATTACTAATGTCCTTTCTTTCTCAAACCCAAATCAGATGATTCAGATTTAATGTACACTGGTACAGTCTGATTAAAATTATTTTGTATTATCTTGCGAATTTATTACTTAGTATAATATTGATAAGCTGCAAAGGCATGAAAAGGATTTTATCTGATTACTGCAACTGAAAAGTCAATTTTCTCAACACCGGACCCTACTCATTGTTAGGCGTGCTAATCCTAATGAATTTAAACTGCTAACAATCGATCAATTTATTAAATATAATTTGGGCATTATAATGTTTAAAAGGGTGAAACTTAATATTTTTCAAGATATAATTCAGTTATATTTGCACTCATTCACAGTCTACTCGCAATTCTCATTTGTTGGTCCCTATGTTAATAGAAACTGAACGATTGAAATATCGCATAAAATTTGCTGGTCCAACGTTTCGGAAAAGCTTTCTCATATCCTTAATATCAATCAACAGTTCAAAATTATTTAAACCAAAGCTTAAAAAATACTTAATGCAACTGCCAAACATGTAAAACCGCAAACCAATATTTTGGTGAAAAGTAGTTATGGGTTACCACCACACATGGCTTTCATTTATTATGGTCATTTCTTAGGGTCTTCTGATTCTACTGCTTTATTATTCGTGTAACTTTTCCCGAGTTTTTCTTTTCTAACTATTAACAGACATGAATTCTTTTCTTGACTTACATTTATTCTTTTCAGTTTTGAATTTAATGTTTGAACAGTTTTGACTTGACTTGTATTTATGGTTTTGCTTGTTTTGAGCTGGGAGAAGTTAACGTGTTAAGTGATTTGGTCTTTTTCTTCTTTATTATCCCATTTGTCACATGTCTATGGTGTTCTGTATGTATTGGGTGCGAAAGCTAAGAAATATAAATCAAATCAAATCAAACATTTGAAAAGCACAAATCTTCGAACATTACGTAGCCTTGGAGATCTCAAAGGCAACGCAATGCTCTATCTGACTAGTATCTCAGAGGAGACTGGTGTGACGTTCCATGAGCTAACTTATTGGTTAAAACCGGTCACGTGGGAAAACAAATGGCACCAACTGTAATCGTCCTGTTGAATATAAATCACCAATGTTCTGATCTTTGGAGTGAAACAGCAGAAATTTATGGTGTATAAAAATAATGTTCCTATCTCCGTTTTAGTCATCTAAAACAATCACCGATTTGCATTGACTTATACCAGAAATTATTCCTTTCTTTCGCTACCGAAATATTATATTTCGCGTTATCTCACACAAGGCTTTGTTACTTTTTTTTTAATATTGGTTTTACATATCCAGTTAGTATGAGTTTAATATGTATTCATTCTTAACGTCTTTGTTGTAATTTTGTGATCGATGCTGTCTATTGTGATCTGCTAGTATTTTAACATCATAGGAAATTTCCTGCAATGATCAGTCACAGTAGTAAAATCCGACTTCCTGGAAATTTTAGCTATTTTCAAATGAAATTTCAGCGTTTTTTCAATTCGAATTTCTGGTATAATGTAGTACGAACTCAAAGCTCTAAGAAGGAATAAAGTGTTTATTTCTAGTATATTCAATACAAACCATTTTTTCTCTATCTACAAGGAACTCAGAATTAACACATGTGAAAATCATTCTGACTCGAAATGAAAAACGGAGATTAACAGAAGTAAGAATGCCTGTATAAGATGAGGTGGATTACAATGATTCGTTAGCGTACAGAAAAAAATAATATCTTGTATAAGTCAAATAAACATAAGTCAAATAAACTGCTTTTTTACGCTTTCGAATCATAGGTTGAAGAAGTATATATGCTCTAGCTTCGTCCGTCAGTCTGCCTGTCCGCACTATAACTCTCGCAAAAATGTTTCGATCTCGATGAAATTTTAGTATGTGGTAGGGGACATCCTAGAGACGAAACCTATTCAAACGTGTGAAATGGGGTCAACAGTCAGGACATCAAAGCGGGATCCATTCCATTGCCCTTTATACGTCATAATTTGCGTAAGAATGGTTCGATTTCGATGACATTTTAGTATGTGGTAAGGAACCACCAGTGGACGAACCCTATTGAAAATGGACGAAATGGGGTCGAAAGTCAGGTAACAGAAGACGGTTTCATTCCATTGCCTTCATGCGGCATAATTTGCGTAAAAATGGTTCGATTTCAATGAAATTTTAGTTTGTAGTAGGGGACCTCCTGGGAAGGAACCTTGTTGAAAATGGAGGAAATATGGTCAAAGATCAGGACACAGAGGGGATCCATTCCATTGACCTTATGCGTCATACCGTGCGTAAAAATGTTTCGATTGTGATGAAATTTTAGTATGTGGTAGTGGACCTCCTGGGAACAAATGCTTTTGAAAATGAAAGACATAGGGTTGAAGATCAGGACATAGGAGCGGGATCCATTCCATTGCCCTTATACGTCACAAAGTACTTAAAAATGCCTCTATTGCGACAAAACTTTAGTATGTTGTTCCGGAAGTATACTTAACCGGTTCTGTTGAATATCATCGAAATGGGGTCAAAGTTCAGTGCAACGGAGCGAGATTTATTCTACAGGCATTATCCTCATAACTTGAGTACTGATTTCTTTTATGTTGAAAAGGATGTCATAATCAATGCTTTGCATAGTTTTACCAACTTGTTTAAAAGTTAGCTTCTACTGATTTTGCTCCCTATAACTCCAACGGAAAAAAAGTTCCTATATCCTCAGGGAAGAAAGAGTTCTCATACATCATAGTTGCCCCACTGATAAAATAACATCTTAACTTAGATTGTACAATACAGATTACGATGTATACTAGCAGTCCAATTTTGATAGATGCGAAACATTTCTTCGCTGAGGAAATAGCATCATTTTTTCCCTTTGGAAATATAGGGAGCAGCACCATCGGACGTCCACCATAATGAATCCTGTCCATTCCAACGGTGTCACCTTGGCCAACGATTCGGTACCAGGGCGCATGCTCTGAAGGAAACCCTCCTTTAGAGCATACCCAGTGGTCATGTCACAAGTCATTCATTTTCCCCACCAACTCTTGCGGAAGCTAGAAGCATGACAGATTTACTGAGATAATAATGCCCAACCATTAAAAATATAGTTATTACTTTTACTAAATGTATTATTTTGTTTTAATTTTATGAAGTGTGATACAGAAAATGTCATTAATGATAAGAATGATTGTAGAATTAAGAATAACCCGGTGAGATAATAAATTAAATATGTAAAAAATCGAAGCAGTGATGAAATATTTTTTTAGCTGTCTACGAAGAAGATACACATATTGTGTGTACCCAGAGTTACAAGAAGTCACATTATTGTTTTGCATTCAAACGTTCTGCTGTTTCTTTACACTGATCAGAACGTAAAGGATTCTCATTCTATAGACAAGGCCAATTGGAGTGACTTGTTTTAGACGTGACCGGCTCCCTCCAATGAAGTTACACATTGGCTGGTACACCAGCCTTCTCTGAGACACTAGTCTGTCTGTGAGCAGTCTGATTCACGGTGACGTCATGCTATAATCTGGAACAAAAGATTTCAAATGTGCAAGCAGCACAAAGACCGCTGTTTGTTACCCCCACTTGAGTTTTGAGCGGCCATTATCAACAGCATGGAGACGTTTGTTTAGATTTTTTTTCGCGTCAGTGCTCCTTCACTCAACTGTTCCTCTCCACAACTTTGGTGGATTAATGGTTTGTGCTTCAGTAGTGTTTTACAGTATTGATTATCGATTTCTTCCACTTTGTGCGCTTTTGCACCCGTCAGAAAATTTCATTATGGTTTAGCTAGAGTTTCAAGTTGAGGGACGATTTTTGTGCCGCAATTTTTTTTAAATTTTTTTTGGGAGGGATGCTAATTTTTGGTTTGATGGAAGTTCACGAGGAGCTGTTTCAAAAGTAGGAATTGTTTTACATCTTGCAATCCTACCTTTGAAACATGTAATCTTCTAGTTAGGTAGAAAAGCCGAGCTTGAAGAATTTTTCACCTAATTAGAAGATTACAATAAATAAATAGGCATTTTCGAGTGGCAAGGTATTCGGACCATTTATCCGAGGTGGATCCGGCTTCGAATACAGCGTGAGGCATAGATGATGTGTTTGCCTTTCGGCACTGGACCTTTCCGTTCTCTGAAACCAGTGGTCCAAAATTAGGGACTGACAATTTCTAGACCATCGAGTTCGAGTTACGCACGGCGGTGGGTAAACTTTCAAAAGAAAACAAAATTCATTATCCAATACAGCTCCAGTGTTTAGTAAGCCCTTCAACCGTGAGGATACCTTATTGCTACCCCACCACGTAGACGTTCGACGATTTATGTCTTGTGAGCGCATTAAATATTTTTAAGGGGAGCATATACTTCCCATAAACATATATGTGTGTGTGTTAGAAGCATATACGTGCAAAATATAAATTTATGTGAATGCTAAATAATAAGAACAAGCTGAAATACGTCCTATAAACCACACACACACACACACACACATTTTGAACTCCTTGGTGGTCAAACAGTTTCAGTGCTTTCAGGTAGAGATTAGCATTGGTACAATCGATTATTTATATTCGACAAACTAAAAGAATTAGTTCCGTATTACTTCCCGTTAAGAGAACGATTTCTACCAAGGCAATCGATTCTGGAGTCGCATCCTTTGGTTTTCTGATATTTGACACCATACAAATGTATATGTTTTTGAGCTACATCTACGGTTGAAACTAAGTGTTGGTAGACGATATTTAAGTTTAATTTGTTTGTAATTTTAACACAGGAAGTTTTCCTCGAGCTTTTGACAATACGTAGTTTCGAAATGTTCGCGTATTTTATTGCATCTGTACACTTCTAGATAAGGTAAAATTTCTTGCTCGGAATGTGAAATTCAAAGACACATCATGGAACATTTTTGATGTCCAGTAAAAACAAGTGTGACTGGTTCGTTTAGGAAATCGGCGGTTTTGCGGAAACTATTCTTTCCAGGAAAGAACCGTTCGTCAATGTCTCAGTTTGCTGATTTGATCTTTCTGAGCGAATCGTTCGCGAACGATACATCTCTATTTTCGCGGTTCATTCTAAGACATGTGTCCCTAGGTGGTACAGCGTTTCGACGCCAACCGCCAACCTTTTATGTGGGTGCCATGTTAAATTATTGAGCTACATATGAAAGTTAGAGATATAAAGTGATAGTCCTATATGTTGTTAATGTGCAAAACGCCAAACGGCTCTATTTTGTACTAAATTGTATCAGTACCCTATTTTGATGATCTGTATTCTTTTAGTAGTATTAGAACTTCTTTAACTTAAGTTATCATGATTTTGAACATTCTCCACATATTTTCCAGCACTTAGCACACAGTACGTATGTGGAATGTGGGGTATCGGAACAGAGTTCAGCAGTAGTTCAACTCAGCCCATGAAATTCCCGTCCTGTGTGTGTGGTGGCACCGTTCGCAAAGCCCTTGGTAATGCACAATATGGTACACCCTCTAGGGCAATAAACATTCTGAAGATATTCAAGAGAGCTGAAGGAGAAGCAATATTGAAATCTAGCAGGAGATGCAGCGAAATCTAGTGACTTGGATCGCGATCACAGCTGACATCTATCGTGGTTAACAACCGTCAACGATGGGACGCTTTAACAGCCCGTCTGAAATTGTATTCGTAAAAGTAATCAAGGTAACATAGCCAGAATTGTGAAGGGGCAGCATATAAAGTCAAATATGAATTACTGTATTGACAGAAAAGCATCTGCACTCTATTATAATGGGATGACATGATTCGTCCATACATTTGTTCCAAGCAGTTGTGCAGCAGGAAAACGAGTGAGAACCCAAATACAAAAAACAAGGAGTGAATATAATTAATACAGGGATATCTCCGCACTAAGAATGATACTGAAATTTAATACCACTCATATCAAAGTTTGGAACGTACAGGCACTGTGGGAAAGGACTCTGGCCTAATACCAAAAATTTGTTAAATGTTATTAGCCTCACAACACGTAAAACGTTGAGGCAACTAAAGAAAAGAAGGTTACGTCTCAACTTAAGTGTTTGGAATGTAACAACAGGACTTATATAGTAGGAAGCTCAAAACACGAAGCAGATAAGCAAGACCAGTTGGAAGAACCAGGGACCATTTTATTAATTTGTATGAGATCCATTTTCCTGATTTCCATAAATAAATGGATCTTAACACTCAAGCTCAGAATTACAGGAGCATATCACTTAGAACTTCGGAGGAAATAGTGACAAAGAAATACAAGTATATGTAAGATGTTAGCTCTTGTATATTGTGCAGAGCACAGCACCAGGGTGCAAGACCAAAGTAATACCCATGAGAAAAAGTTGGGAAAGCAGTGGACATGAGCTTTCAAATTATAACCGAAAGCAACTTATACTGTTAAGAGAGCAACCACTTATGTGAAAAGAGATGTAAATGAATATGGAGAAATCCCGTCCATATAGTAAATCATATTCCAATTTGTATGCCGCCCCTTGACAATTCATATACTAATTTGTATGCCGCCCCTTGATTTCATACGCTATTGTTACAAACGCAATTTGCAGACAATCGCCTAAGGAGTCCAACATTCGACGGTCGTCAGCGAATAACGATATCAGCCTTAACCTTGATCTACGCCGCGCGATTTCGCTTCATATCTCGGTAGTTTCAATGTTGCTTGGAATAGAACATCACCAGGATGTCTGATGCTATGCTGAGATACAAAGAGTATTATTTACATATAACATGTGCATCACATTTCACAAATCCTTCCTCTTCCTGAGCAGTACCTTTTTGTTTTATACGTTAAGGAAAAGTGGGCGATAGTTTATATAACGTATTTTGTGAATATGAGGAAGAATTATTAAAAAAGATGTAATTGGGAAAATAAAGACTACATTTGGTTTGAGAATTGATACGTGCTGGCTAATTTTCTTACATTCGTAAGATTTTCTGTTTGGATAAGTTACATTTCATTGTATTTTATCGAACATATTTTACCATGACTAGACTTGTGCCATGCAATATGAAAGCATACTTTTATCGATCCAAGCTACATAGTATTATAATTCGTCTCCTGCAATAAGAAGGCTGGTTAATGAGTTTGTATTATTCAAAGGGCTAATATTTCTACACTACAAAAGCCTCTGCATCAGTTTCTACAAAACACATGTGCTCATTCGATACAGCATGGAAATTTCTTCACACCCATTGTGCCATAAGTCTTTCAGCCGTCGGACTGCCCTAAAAGCAGGGGATAATCATAGCAATAAAGCAGTATCGTTTCTTAGGATTACTTAGAGGTTATTTCGCACTTCATGTGAGGAACCAAACGTAATTATGCTTTAGATATATTGTATGTCACTCAGTACTTTTGTTTTCGACACACACACAAATATATGTACATCATGGTCCTTGCATCCTCAATATTTATAACCAGCATCATTTTGAAACTGTATTTTTTTCCTTAAGATTAAAAATGCAGCAGTATCGTTTGCTTCAAATATAAGATATTCTGCAAATAATAATCCGCAAATTTTAAAATTCCGATAGTTTACTTTATAAAATGTTTTCTTTAAACAAATCAAATGCAAAGGCATTAAAACATGGGTTGCCGATGATATTTCCTATACATCATGAACGAGTACACCAATTAAAAATGGAATCCACGGAAACTAAATATTATTTTATTGATATTGTGATTTACAAGGCTTTTTTCAAAATACTAAATATACTTTTAACGTCAGGAATCTGTAATTCACCAAAACATTCGGTACATCAAAAAGTAAGCGCAGATATATTCACTCGATTTTCGTTCAAATGTATAGAAGAGACGCAAAAAAAAATATTTTGTATCTCCAATTGTTTTTGTATCCAGCCTTTGCATTTCACTCACAACGCATCGAACAAAGTAACGATATATGCTGAATGTCCTTAAGTTGATTTTCAACTTCCCGCTAGTTTTTTATTTGGGAATCTATCAAAGTATATTGAATAAATCAAGCTTTGTTTCATATGGCGGCAGCATGCGTCGCTCCATAGCCATAAAAGACAGCCGTAGCTTCTAATGCACTTTTTTTTAAGATCTAATTTGTCACAAATTTTGAGGTATAAAGACTTTCAATGTAAAGTCTTAATGGCTATCAAATACTAAATCATAATTCAGCGACTGATGAAAGGGAAAAACGCGTTTCTTAACGCATTTGTTTGTTCAACTTTTATGCATGAACACCTGAAAAATGTTCTTTCTCCGGTGCAGACATTTTCATTTCAAAAGTTTTACCAGCAACTTAAGGTATTGTCTCGAGGTAGTGAGGCAATTGTTTAATTCTCAAACATGAGACAGCCCATCAAAGGTTGGTTATTAATCATAACTTAAAATTTTATGAGGAGAGATAAAAGAAAAAGTTTATTTTAATATAAATGCATATTTAAAGATTTCAAACTGCTCACTTTTATTTAATATACCCAAGACTAAGTTATAATATTTGAAATATAGCATGACTAAATATGTTTGGAAATATTAACTCAATATTATTTTTTCTCCAAAATATAAATTGAAAAGTGCTGGAATCTATAATTTGATATATCACTTAGCACATCAAAAATGATTGAGAAAACCTATACGGGTATATAAAAGAATATAACTTGAAAAAAAATGATTACTTTTGCACTTTCTAAGAATTTTCATTTTCATTTTCATATTTCATTCCTGAAAGCCATTGATACTGCTGCCAGCAAGTACAACACAACACCTTGCAAAGGCTACAATGGCGTTGTAGCAGACATACATGGCGAGGGAATGGAAACATATTTCTCCACAGACTGGTCTCACTTCTGTCTCAGCTCCAAAGATTATCGATTCGCAGTCAATAAACGATGACATCACCTGGCTGATTTTGATGCCATTCTTGAGTGGCATACGGTTCACAGCGTGATGCCATGATCTGGTTGTTATCATTTTCTCTCTTACGTTCACCGCTCTCACGAACATTCGGCATAATTGCACAACGCTGATACGTCGGTGACGTGCTGCATCCCGTTTTGCTGCCGTTACTCCTGGGTCGTCCCGATTCTCATTTTCAACAAGAAAATGCACTGTCAACATCAAAACGATGACTGGCAGTTTTTTTTTATATTTTGCGTTGCAGTATTTTAAATACGTGTGAACCGAGCGTTGAGTTTTACTGCGGCCGTGTGAGTCATGGTGCAGCTTTGGAATGTGTAGATACGCTCATAAATTATGTGGAACCAGGGAAATTTAATTACAGAGTCATTCCATGTCAAATCACCGATTTTGTTTTTAAAATGTAACCCACCTGTTCGGATTTTTAATGAAACTGGGCTGGTAGATATACCCGATAAAGATATAGGAAAATCCTAAGTTTACGTTTTTTAAACATCATAGTTTTTTAAATACAGTGCTCCAAAACTTAGCCGAACACCCGCTTTTGCAGCTGTGCACTAGCATGCCACATTTTACATAACATGCTGTAGTTTCTGTGCTACTGAATTTAGTGGAATTAAATTGGGAATCATATGGAAAAGGGTCCCACAAATTGAAAACACTTTTCATTTTACCTCAAACACCAGTTAAGTGAGTGCCACCTAGTGGTGAAGTGAAACATTGGAGCAAAATTTAGACAATTTATGGGAGGCTCTGTAGAATATTGCTCTGGCATGAGGGAGACCATTTTTTATATTGATGTTTAACACATTCTATAATATATTTGAAAAAAATTGGGGGTTATCAGCATATTTTCTCAGATGGTTAAAATTATCTCAATTTCATAGAGGGCTCTCCTTCGACAGTTCAACCATTTTTGTTCTACAAACC
Source organism: Macrothele yani (assembly GCA_039090855.1). Taxonomy (NCBI): domain Eukaryota; kingdom Metazoa; phylum Arthropoda; class Arachnida; order Araneae; family Macrothelidae; genus Macrothele; species Macrothele yani. The sequence goes on along the minus strand of CM077015.1, from coordinate 125,772,083 downwards.
TGACCCACCGTTTTGTATTTTGCTGAAAATTAGAATATAGGTTTACCTAGCAAAGCTGCAAAACATTGAACATTTTTACCTTCCACATTCCATAATTTCCGTGATACAGCACTCGATATTTAGGCCTAACCACTCGTTCAACCGCAAACTGATCCTGTTTCAACTTGTGGAGTCACCTTTCAAGTTGAAAACATGTGTACATGTACAGTTACTGAGTGCAGTGCTGGCTCATAAATCCAAACATTTAAATACTTTTTATTTAAGCGTAAGATTCATAAGGAGCTCGGTCCTGTAACCACAGTGCTCAGAGTGAATACACGCTGTTATTAACAGTTAATTAAACTGAAGTGATGAGTAAGAAATAAAATCATATGTTTAAAATAAGTGACGTTTTACAATTAGCTGTAAAAAAAAACACCGGGAAAAATCAGTTGTTTTTAAAAATTAACTACAATTTGCATAATCCTGAATCATTGGTGGAATAAATTATAATTACCTGCGTATTAATATTATGCTGCTATTCATTCCTTGCTGGAATGTTGGGATATTCAGTTACACGTATAAAAGGTGTTGTTCTACAGTTTATTCCGATGCATGCCTCAGTGGGAGTTTTTCTAATTGTAGGGAATTTTTCTGTGGTGCATACCACTTACTCTAAACAGCTTTCGTGTCTTCTTTACGAAAATAAAATGCTCTGTCCGTGACTGTCGTTATTGGGGGTTGCATTGTACACAATATATGCTGCATAGGCACATAGCATATATCATCATGAAGTGGTAGGTAAAATGACTTTCCAGGACCATGTGGATGCATAATCTTAATTTTCACGTCTTCATCCTTTTCAATATCACTGATCATACCAAAAAAAAACCAGTTATTATCATACATGCCTGCTACATAGCATTGAGTGTGCAACTGTTGCCTATTTATAAGTTCAGTGCTACTTTTGGAGTTAAATATCAAACAATATTTGTCATCTCTACTTATCCTCTTCATTCCTGTGGTAACTGATAAAAGTGGACAGAAATAGTAAGAACTCCTGGTTCCTGGAAAAACTGATGTTTCTAAAAATGTTCCCGTAGGATGTTTCGTACAATATCGATTTCAGGCTTTGATATAAAGTGCAACTCAATGTTTTTTTATGTTTGCAAACACAAAAATTAAAGGCATCCTTTGGTTTTGTGATTTGATTTTTGATAGGTATTTGCAGGCTTGCTCTGCTTACAATTCGCTGCACTGTACCATCAATACCATCGCAAGCTGATTTCCCGCTGCTAGTGGCAAAAAATGACTATGATGCAGATATTGCAAAATCATTTTCATGCTTGCACAAATTAAAAAAAATCTTGTGATTTTTATATTGCGCTGCACAACCATCTGTAAAATAGCGAACCTTCACACCTTCTGGATATTTATTCTTGATGTACTGCATTGTTGTTGGTTGAATTCTGTACACCATACAAGCATAGTGGTCCAGATCGTCAGAAAAGAAGCAGTGATTGGAGATTTCAAGCAACTGTATCTCACCTCTTGTGTACATAATAACTGGATGAACTGTGCATGCCTCTGATATCCAATGATAGCCTTGTGCCTCATCTTGTATGACAAATGAGTAGCTCTCACTGAAGTCCATAAGAACAATTGCCATGTCTGGCGTAAGCATTTCTTTGAGTTCCTTTAGGAACCCAGATTATTCCTTCGTAATATATGCATGTGGGATAAGTTTTATCCATCTTGAACAATAGCATTTGCATAAAATCTTACATTGTTAAAGTTTGTTTAATTAATTGTGTGCTTCCACTTGATACCCACTGATTGAATTCTATGGCTTCATTTTCATCATAGTCTTCAAATTTTGTTTTCAAAAAATTTGCTACGTTGTTTGTAGATGGGCATTTTTGCAGTGTCTGAGCATGCAGTTACGATCTTTCAAGTCACAAACAATTTAACCGCCGCCCCGGTGGCGCAGTGGTCTAAGGCGTTGGCCTCTGATCATTCGTCCGAAGGGGTCCGGGTTCGCATCCCGGTGAGGCATGGATGTTGTGTTTGTCTTACGGTACTGGCTCTCACCCTTCCCTGGAACCAGTGACCCTAAATTAGGGACGGGCGACTGCTTATAGCCCATTGAGTTGCTCACGGTGGTCGTTAAACCTCCAAAAAACACAAAAAAACCCCATGTAACCCATAAATGGTCATACGTTTCCTTGAACTGAGCAGCATTCAGAAGTAATATAACATTTTGATGTATGGTGCACACCCATACAGAATGAGTACCAGCAGCACCAGCTAAAACGCACCATTTTGGTTTTACACTGCAAAATTTTGAAAACCCAACCTTGCTGTCAGGATATTGCCGTTTAAAAGAGCTTTACATTTCTTTAAGATTCCACAAAATTGACCTCTTCTGCACATTCTGATTTCTTCTGATCCTTACAAATTCCTTCTTTCCTGACATCTGCTGAGAAGAAGTGTCATCTTCATAATATACCTGAATTAATTGCAATTTTTCATTGCTCGGTTTTTTCCCTATCCTTGGTTATGGTAGTGACATAATTCCTGTTTTCTTAATCAGTTTTTTAGATTGTCGCACTGGACATTCTGACACCTGAAATGTTTCAATAATCAACTTTTAGGTCCAGCATGGAGGTACCATTGTTAGCATTTGGATTTTTTTTGCCTGTTAAATGTGGGAAGTTTCTCTTTCATAAGAGCGACAAGCTTATCAAAATCTTTGGCCTTTTGCTTTGTTGTACTGGTCTCAGGGGTATCTTGATTTTCAGAGCTTGAAAATACATGTTGCAGTACGCGGGCAACTTTATGTTTAACACTTGATTGTATTTGTTTTATTTTCCTTTTTCCATATGACAATCTTCTGTGCTGTGGTACAGAATGCAACTTCAAAGGAAAACAGCCAATATCACTCATGCCGATATTGATTTAGTATAGTGTTTGTACTTTTTCTACTGATTCTTGTGGTAGCGTTAATTCGTTGTCACTTGTGCTTTCACTTTCATACTGTGCAGCTTTGATGTCTAAACCAGATTCATAGCTTTCCTCCTCTAGTCTCATAGCCCTATTTCTGCAGTTACATTTGATCTTCTGCCCAGCTTTAACATTAACATGTTTTTGCATAAATTCCTTTGCTAATCGTAGACTTACCATCCTTAGAGAGCTTCTAACATATTTTTATGAACTTGAAATGTATTGCAGCATGATTTCTTCTGTTCCTCAAATTTTGTTATATAGTAGTATTCATGATGAAAACATGTCACAATACTTCCACAGTCTGCTATTTCAGCTCTTAAACACAGTTTTTCCTTATAAACTTCACTTATCTCCTCAATTCTTTTCAGTCCCCTTTGTGATACAAAGCTTGTTTAGGGATATGGTGTTTGGGTCAACTGCCCAAAACTGCAGAAGTTTTGATGATCCATTAGCAAGGAAGTAAGCAGTAAGAGAATATGTACAAATTAAGAAAACAGTTAACTTAAATCTCACCCTCTCAGCAAGCTAAAACTCTTAACTGCAAGGCAAGCTAAAGGGGTTGGTCATGACCAGGGTACTAGTGAAATAAACCAAAAAAAAGATGATCTAACTAAAACGTCATTGGCTTGTTAGCTGAAACCAAAACCAAAACTAAACTTTGATTGGTAGTTGGAAAAAGCTAATTAAAACTAAACATTTATTAGCAGTTGGAAGCTAAACCAAAACTAAACATTTATTAGCAGATTGGAAACAAACCAAAACTAAACATTGATTGGAAGTTGAAAACCAAACCAAAAATAAAAATTGCCTGTAAGTTGAAAACCAAACCCAAAACAAACATTACCTGTCTGTTTAAAACCCTACTGTCACTGACTGGAAGTTTAAAACCCAAAATAAAACTCCATTGCTTGAAACATATTTCATAAAGTTCTTACCTTTCAACATTTTTTCTACCCACGTCCCCTTGTGATCATTAAATCATCTGATAAAGCAAACTTGTGATATGTTGAAATGCATTCTATGCAATGCTTAAAATGGTTACTCCTGTTGATGCTTTGTGCATTGGTACTCTGAAAAATATATTTCACATAATGTTTCAAAGTAGTTAAAAATTAGACAGTGCTTAAAATTTTCTATTTGATTTTGTTTCATTATTTCAATTGTAAAAAATGGAGCAAAAAGCACAAAAACTGCAGATTGAGTCCACATTATTAGTTATTAAGAATATAGGAATTTATTTTTTAACTATTAGGTATACATTTAAAAACAGTTAGCTTCTAAATTTGATTTAGAAATTTACCAAAAGTGGAAAAATTCCTTGTAATCATGGTATACAAGAAAGTACTTTTTTTTTTACCTTGTTGCTACCTAGCTAGCAATGTATTAACAAAATTACATGTTTGATTATTTTCAAGGTATGCTGCAGGCAGAGCTGTAGCTAGGAGGGGGGAAGCAGGGGCGGTAAGTAAACTGAAAATAATAAAAAATACTTAAGGTCATCAATGGGATAAGAGAGGTTAACGCACCTGGAAAAGATATTGCTAAAACTATTAATTATGATCTAATAATAATTGATTTTGCTGCTGTTAAAGCTCGAAAGGTACATTTGTAAATACAAAATCATTCTGTTAAGGCTTAAGCATAATTTTAAACAAATGCTACTTCTACTTATTTTTTCAGTTGTTCATAAAGACTTTGTGACGGTCCTGCCAGCAGGACGCACACGACATAAAGGCAGATAGTAGTCAGGACAAACGTCCGCGTAGCTCAATTGGTAGCGTGACTTATTCCGGAATGAGGGGACCCAGGTTCGAATCCTGGCGTGGACAAAAATGACGGATACATTTATTTCGTTATAATGGCGCCCGAACTATCCGGATGACCCGACCGTTCAAAATCTCGCAATGGTGTGATGTTATTTCCACACCGCGAGATAGGAAAAATCAGAGAATCCCTTCTCCAGTGCTTCGAAAAATAAATGTGTGTGACGTTGTATTCCACACACCATATTGACTAGGAGTTCTCAGGTGTACGTTCTGCAGTGGATGGCTGCCTGCAACGATTCATGGTCACGGCTGACCCGTGGGCCATGCCCCCGGCCCTCTTTCAGGGAGGGAGAAGTGACGTTCCTGCCAGCAGGACGCACACGACATAAAGGCAGATAGTAGTCAGAACAAACGTCCGCGTAGCTCAATTGGTAGAGTGACTTATTACGGAATGAGGGGACCCTGGTTCGAATCCTGGCGTGGACAAAAATGACGGAGAAATTTTATTCGTTATAACTTGAGGTAGCAATTAATTATAAATAAAAAATATTCTTTATTCAAACTATGTTCAATGTTTTTTCTTTCTTCAACAATCCCTATTGAAACTCACATAGTCACCACAGCCCAGCAAAAACACAAGTGCTGGGAAACTGCTGGCCACCAGCTGGCAGTGATGGGTCACTGCTGGCTGAAATCTGCCGCTCACGGCCCGGTAGTGGTCCGTTGGTGGCAGCGCTATCAGTTGGCGAGCCATTGATGGCCCTGCAGCATCGCCGTGAATTGTGGGCCTCCAAGCAAGTGCCACTAGTGGCCCGTTGCTGGCAACCAATGCAACCCCCAACAGCAGGTGGAAGCATCGGAACTGCGCATGCGCAGAAGCAACACTTGCTGTGTCTCTCATGGTACCAGTTAGTTGAAGACGACGCTATCACCATCGTGTTATTTTAGTGGATGTTAAGAAAAAAATCCATATGTGGAGAGGCGAATTAATTTCCTAATGAAATTTTACGTCGACGAAGATATCAGATTAAGCCGTGAAATACTAGATTACAGCCATGAAATATACCCACTCCATTCCCATGAATAACAATTCATGGAATGGAGTGGATGAATAACAAGAAAAAATTTTAAACCGCTTGAAACACATATCGTGGAAAACCATTAAAATAGCGTTTGTTGGGAAAAAAAAGAATTATACGCGCACAAAATTTATTAATTATTTAAAAGAAAAAAAAAGCAACGCTATGTGGTGTACCCATCCATGGGTTGAATACACAAGACTAGGAGGAATTCGCTTCTAAAAATAACGAGAAGTAAAATAAAATATATTTTACTCTTTAAAACAAATGTAGCTTCGGACAACGGAAAGGAAAGACACAACGTTAAAAATGTAACAGAATGTGACATGAACCCGGGTAAATATATATTTATTCAACAATCTCTTTTCAAGACGGCAAGGACAGTACAAAACTTTGGAAAGCGACTCTAAGTATGTACACGCCTTGAAAAATGAGTGAAGTTCCCTTAAGGTAAAAAAAAAACTATCGTTACGTTGAAAAAATTAATTTATCAATTATATGAAACTGACTTTTATGAAAAATACCACGCAATATTATAAAATGAAAGAGGGAAGCATTCGATTACAAATTGCATACCAAACAGATAGCTTCCAGCACGTACTCGCCCGTTCTGAATTAGGACGATCGGTAGCGAGCGCGGCTTCCACGTAAATGGCCCAGGATCGAATCTAGTCAGATGCAAACGGCGTTTTTCCGGTCTGTCGAGAAAAGTTCCCCAGCGCAGTGCGTTAATTCACAAGCTTCGTAAGGGTAGAATAAAAATTGTAGCTTTAGGAAACTGCAGTTATCCTTGCTTCTTTTTTATATTATTATTGCTACTACTGGGAAATTGGCGGACAAGATTCGGCAAGCCACCAGTTACGTCACGTGGTTGCTGGCTGCCACTAGCGGACCACATTGGGCTAGCCATCATTTCTGGCAAGTACTTGCAGGGCCACTGAAGGGCCACTTGTGGCAGCCACTGCCTGTGATGGACCACTGATGGCCCTGTTGTGGCATATGACAACTAATGGGGTGCCAACTGTTGGCCTGAACTGCTGGCCCTTCTGTTGGCCGCCCGGACATTTTATTGACGGTTCGGCAGCGGCAACATAGTGCTGGGCCATTGCTGGCAGTGCTGGCTGCCAGTAATGGCCCACTGCTGGCCCAGCCATACTGTTTTTGCTGGGAGGCTATTGAATAGGATTAATAATATAAGTTTTTTTTTAAATTATATTATGAGCAATATTTTAAACAAAAAATTACAAAACACAATAAAAATTGCAATATTTTTTTTATACAGGTATTGTACTATATCTGCAAACTGGTACATAATAAAATCTGACACTATCGCCTGTTCCAGTTGGACTGGGGCAGGGGGGCGCCATTTTACTGCTTGCCCCGGGCGCCATTATCTCTAGCTACGGCCCTGCTGTAATGTAGCAAATTGGAAAGTTGAAATTTATGTAAAATATTAACAAACCATTTATTTTCATTTTTGCAGAGGTTCTTACCCCTTAGCATATGTGAGTAACTATATCTTGTGAACACACTCTCTGTCTCTCCCTCTCTCTCTCTCTCTCACACACACACATGCACGCAGGTGCGCACACACACGCAAAAAGATTTAAGTTGAAAAGCTGCCACATGATATGCTTCGTCATTTGCAACAGGATCAGTTTGCTGTTGAACGAGTGGTTAGCCTAACTTTCGAGTGATGTATCTCGGAAACTATGGAATGTGGAAGATAAAAAATTTCTAGTGTTTTGCAGCTTTGTTAGGTAAACCTACCTGCTAATTTTCAGCAAAATCCAAAGTAGTGGGTCAGGCTTTTTAGAACAAAATGGCTGAACTTTCGAAGGAGAGCCATCTATGAAATTCAGATAATTTTAACCATCTGAGAAAATATGCTGATAACCACCATTTTTTTTTCAAATATATGTTATAGGATGTGTTAAACACCAATATAAAAAAATATCTCCCTCATGCCAGATCAAGTTTCTACAGAGCCTCCCATAATATGTCTAAATTTTGCTCTAATTTTTCACTTCAGCACTAGGTGGCGCTCACTTAACTGGTGTTTGAGGTAAAATGAAAAGTGTTTTCAATATGTAGGGACCGTTTTTCATGTGATTCCAAATTTCATTCTCCTAAATTTAGTAGCACACAAACTACAGCATGTTATGTAAAAAGTGGCATGCTGCTGCACAGCTGCAAAAGTGGGTGTTCGGCTAAATTTTGGAGCACTGTATTTTAAAAGCTATGATGTTTAAAAAACTGAAACTTAGGATTTTTTTCATATCTTTATCGGGTATATCTACCAGCCGAGTTTCATTAAAATCCGAGTCGGTGGGTGCCATGCCCTTGGTGATCTGACATGGAATGACACAGCAGTGATATTGTGGCACTTCGTAATATTCGTTCTGGTGTTACAAAACAATCAAATGCATCTAAAACGCAAAAGAACATTACAGATTATTTTGCTCCGAAAGACATATGACTTTTGTCGGTTGTATCTAGTAAAAGTACTGTATACACTGAGTGGCCACTTTATTATGACTACCCCCTCAGTACTTCGTTGGGCCACCTTTTTTTTCTTTAATACCGCTTCGATTCTTCGTGGCATGGACTCTACGAGATGTTGATAGGTGGTTTGTGGAATCTGAGACCATGCTTGATGAACAGCATTTTCCAGGAGTGTGAGATTGCAGGGTTGTGTCTGATGGCTCGTTCAACTTCATCACACAAATTCTCAATGGGGTTGAGATCTGGAAATTGTGTGGGCCACCTAAAATAAGTAAACTGACCGGCATGTTCTTGAAAACCAATCCTGTACAATACGAGCACTATGGCAGGACGCATTATCTTGTTGAAAGTAGCCATCGCCATTGGGATAAAACATCCACATGACAGGATGCACTTGGACCGCAACGATGTTTATATATGATGTGCCAGTCAGATGTTGATCAACACTCATTAAAGGGCCCAAAGCCTGCCAAGAAAACGTTCCCCAAGCCTTAACGTTGCCTACACCAGCTTGAATGGGTGTAGCAATGCATTTGGGGTCCATGCTTTCGTGCTCTTTCCGCCAAATTCTCATTCGCCCATCGTCATGGTGCAACAGAAGACGTGATTCGTCGGACCACATAATTTGTTTCCAAATATTGACGGTAAAATCCTCATGCTCCTGTGCGAACTGGTGACGTTTTCTCTTGTTAACTGCGACAGCAAAGATATTCAAACTGGCCTTAGGCTGCCATATCCCATCCGATGCAGTGTACGGCGAACAGTGCGCACAGAGATCATTTGATGGGATCCTTGATTAAGATGGTCTGTAATTTGCCTCACTGTTGCCCTTCTCTTGTCTGTTACCAATCTGGACACTGTCCGTTCCACCCGAGCAGTCACCAGTCGATGACGACCACACGGTGCACGTAGAGACCCAGTTTGTTGGCTGACAGTACAGTCCTTAAACACTTTAACAACAGCTGCTCTGGAACGTTTCACGAATGCGGCGGTTTCGGTGATACTCGCTCCATGGCTCCGAGCTCCTACAATCATCCTACGTTGAAAGTTCGTCAAATCGCATTTTTTACCGATCTCGTTACCCTACTATCGCAAGCACTAAGCTTTCCTTTAAATACTAGCATCGCCCTCTGGAGGCAACAGCGTGCAATTATAGCTCATTTGCTTAAAACTGTCAGGTGGTATAAGTGTTCAGTTTCAACGTTAACTTTCAACCCATTTATATTTGTGTCAAAAAATCGAGCCCAGCCATCTTGATACATGATGTCAATGCGAACATAAACCTAACTGGAATCGGAAGAATAAATTGTGAGCGTAAAAGAATGTTGCACTCTGTTGTTCTTTACGTTAAGTCAAATTCAAAGCGAAAGTGTACCTTTCGGTAAGATAAAGAGAAAATCAAAAGCGTTGTTTCTGTTTGTACTAAAAGTTTAAACGTGCGTCTGGTGCTAAAAGAGTGGTTTGTTCAAAGTAAGTAATCAGGAATAATGGGTAAGTATAAAATACCTTTGCCGCCCAGGTGGCGCAGTGGTCTAAGCGATGGCTTCTGGATGATTCAAATCCCAATGAGGCATGGATGTTTTGTTTGTCTTACGGCACTAGCTCTTTCCCTTCCCTGGAACCAGTGGCCCTAAATTAGGGATGGGCGACTGCTTATAGCCCATTGAGTTGTTCACGGTGGCGTTAAACCTCCAATTAAATAAATATATTTTGCCCATCATTATTGTTTTTTGATAAAAATTAAGATCTAAGCAAAATGTAGCCTTCGTAGGAAAAACTACAAAACGTCGGGCAATACGTCAAATCTCGGGGATCATAAAAACCATGACATCCAGCTGTTTTTTTTTCGAAGAATCCGTTAAAAGTAAATCTGACTGTCCCAAACCCAATTCGATAACCTCTTTTCTCCGGAGAATCTTTGCCAACGCAATATCGATTGCATTATTGATTGCTATTTCATGACTATCCAAAAGTATCGACAGTCGTAACTACCAATATTTCTCCGCCTCTAGGTATTCCTACCCTTTTTGTGTTCGAAACTGGGATATCGTTTGCCAATAGCTTTGTGTTTTATTTGATATATAAATGTATTGGTAAAGAAGTGTGTTATTTGTTAGGAAGCTTTTGTTCAGAACATCTGCAAATCAAATTACATTTTGTGTGGGGTTTTTTTTTTGTACTTTTTGTGAGGGCATCCTTTTTAGCCCTTTCTCTACTAATCTCCGTCCCCCTTTACTTTCTCTTTCATTTATTTTGGCAGTTTTGAAATAAAAAAAAATTACGAATGAAAATGCAATGTTACTACTAAAATGTCAGCAAAAGTATTAATATTAAGTCAGTTTTCAAGTTTCATTTAAAATTGTGCCCATTTTTTGGTTTTTGAAACTACGTGGAACTGTTGCAGAGTTTTTGGGTGGCGAAATTTAAAATTAAGGCTCTACGAGACCTGCCATCCTGTATTGTGCCTTCTCTTGTTAACCAACGGGCAAGCGCATTTCACATATTGTACGGTCAATTTTGCACATTTTGGAACACCGTTTGTGGCTAACGCAAGATATATAATAAATAAAGAGTTCCCTGGTTTCAGATTTTTCATTTTGGACTCTTTAAGTATTTTTTATTAATAAAACTATGGAAGACGCTTTGGCACGACTTTCGCTGCTGATAAAAAATGAAGGGAAAGGTTAATAAAAATTCTGAAACCAGGAAACTCTTTATTTATCATGTATCTTGCGTTAGTCAAAAACGGTGTTGCAAAATGTACAAAATTGTCCGAGCAATTTGTGAAATACGCTTGCCCGTTGGTTAACAAGAGAATGCAGCAATACAAGATGGAGGGTCTCGTAGAGCCTTAAGGATTTCAGTGGACAGGTACCTTATTTGTGTGTAATTAGGGGTGAAATTTGAAAAAGAGTGAGGCGCAAGTGTCACAAAAAGGCGTTTGATTCTTACGCCCAAGTATGTTATGTAGCATTGTGAGTCCCAAATTTTGATTCTGGAAGATTTAATCCGCCTTTCCAACAAATGCCGGTATTCGTGTACTTCAAATATGTTTCAGATGCTTTATTCTAATATTTATTAATAATTATTTTGTTTAGATTAGGTGAAAAAATGTTTTTTCAAAATTAACTATTACTGTATATTTGAATGTTTCACTGAGCATTTAGCTCGGTTTCTTCAGGAAAGATGGAGCGTAAATATTTGAATTACTATGTTGTCATCAAGGTCCTTTTTCATTTGACGGTGACTAATTTTTGGTAAGTTCGCGCGTGGAATAAAAGGACTCGACTCGTTACCATGTTCTTGAGAGTTAGTGGAATTGCGAATATGCCGAAAGCTTCTGTAATAATCAAGCTTGGTTGTTAAACACTTCAGCGTTTTCCTTCAAAATTTTTCTTTTTTTTTTCTTTGACGAAGGTGATCGATGGTAGTTTCGGGCACGAATACACAGCTTAACTTCGTCCCACTGATGATCTATAGTGATTAAGTCCGAAAAACGAATTGACCATTAGAGTGTAACGAAATTATTGGTTTGCTTTCCAACCTGTTCTTTGCCATGCCGTATTGCGAAACTATTCGCTATCCTATTTAAAGAAAATATCTAGCTTTGCAAAACCGTTAGAAATGAACGAATGAGTGTACGTGATAACTGAAAACGTCAGTACACATTCTCTTGTGCCATGTTATGTGGGGAAAATTGGACATGTGTGTACAGACGTAAATACTATCCAGAATATCAGACAAACACTTAAACATAGCTGTTGCCCTTCGAAATGACACTTGGAATCAAAGTCATCGATTTGTTGTAGCAATATAAGCATTTCCAGTCGTTTAGCTACAATTGACGACGTTGTTGAGACCATTGTATAAACCTAGCCTGGTAACGTGCAGTTAACAAGGGAGAAAAAGATCCGACAAAATCCCAGTGATGCTTTTGCAAATCAAATGGTCTTTTCTCAAGCTTTCGAATGAGAGTCGATTTGTAATGAAAACGTTAGCCTGTTAAAGTGGAGTTTCATCCCGACGTTAAGATGTGGAAGATACATCTCACTTTGAATTTCAGCTGCCAGTATAAGGCCCCCGTTTTTACTGTGAAGCTGTTGGTTTTTCGTTTCCGGTGTATTACTTGAACAGGGTTTCGAATGTCTTGGGCGGAAATATCAGTTGTTCTTCAGCAACAGATATTAAACACTTCATTTTTCTCGAGCCGAATGCACACATCTATATCACGTTACACAAAACTTTTTATTAATTTTCGATTTTAAAACATAGAGGATTCTCAATCAATTTTCTTACCCTATTGTGCATGGTTTTCCAATATTATTTCGAGTACTACGATAAAATTATTTTCAGTACATATAAATTAGGGATTGGTTCTCCATTCCAAAAGTATTAAATTAGAAAAACAGAAAAAAATAAAATAGAGCTTATTATTGGAAAAATGTTTTTAGTAATTCATAGTTCCTTAAACAACGATTTTCTTCACCTGCAGGTTTTATTTTTCTTTAAGTCTATCACATCATACGGTATTGTCCCGGGCTGCTTTCTAACCGCCAGTGGATGACTAATTGTGTGTGAATGTAAGAAACTCAATAAGGACGAACGTAGTATGCGGTTTGAAAGAGAATAAAAGAGGGTATAAAAGTACATGTATGTATCATGAAAGAAATACTGGATTACGCCATATAATACAAATTTTGAAGATGACAATCCGATTTTTGGCGTAAATGTGACAAGGATGGTAAGTCAGATAATATCCGAAAACTTGAAAAATTTCATCGTCCCGGAGCGGGAATCGAACCCACGTCTCACAGAAAACGCCCCGGTATGCTAACCACTACACCACCCAGAACGAACGAGTTCAAGTTTCCGATCAATTTGAATATAACCATCACAGGATCTCGCTAGTCGAAGCAATAGGCATTCATGTTTAGCGAATCTGGAGGTTAAGAATCATATCCCGTGTTTGCCCGGAGAAGCAGATAAATCATGAATCATGATATATATGTAATATATGGCGTAATTCCGTATTTCTTTCATGATTTATCTGCTTCTCCGGGCAAACACGGGGCAAGATTCTTAACCTCCAGATTCGCTAAGCATGAGTGCCGGTTGCTTCGACTAGCGAATCCTGTGATGGTAACATTCAAATTGATCGGAAACTTGAAACTTGGTCGTTCTGGGTGGTGTAGTGTTTAGCATACCCGGGCGTTTTTCTGGGAGACGGATTCGAGCCCCGCTCCAGGACGATGAAAATGTTCAAGTTTTCGGATAATATCTGACTTACCATCCTTGTCACATTTAAGCCAAAAATCGGATTGTCATCTTCAAAAATTGTACATGTATGTAGCTTAAAGCCGTTCGAAATGTCGAATGGCTGAGAGGTCTTTACAGTGTTTTCTAAGCATTAGTCCCTGTGCTTACCACGTCTTCGTGGAAGAGGGATTCGGGGACTTTAGCGAACACCAGTGGGGCACATTTCTATAGTGAATTCCAAGGCGTGTGCTTTTATCTTTGAAGACAGAGTTTTATATGTGTCCACATGACTTAGGATTAAGATCTTTTACTTCTTGAAAAAAAAAAAAGAGTAGGCTGTTGTTATTGTTCTGGGAGTTTTGCTCTCGACTTAAAAGAATAACACGTGGAAACTACACTTTTTCGGATGCATGTTTTATCAGGGCAGCTTTATCGACATTCTTCAACTCTGTCTTCTATGTTCCAGTAACCAGTCGTATGAACATTCGGGTCCTAGAATACAGTTTCAAACTACTTCACATTGCCAGCGAATCAAACATATACGGCAAAGTACTTCACTAATCAACTCTGATCGTTATAAGCAAAATGTCATCACAGCTAACGTAACTGGGAAAGTTAGCTTAGGCATTGCAATTTTAGGGAACGTTAGCCCACAGAAGCAAAGTAGCAGGGCGGCACTTTACTTCTGCTGGCAGCGGATGTAAGGCATTAACAATTGGCGAAGCCTTCGTATTTTAGGGAACAGATTTTCTGAACAAACTTCGTTAATTCGAGCATTCAAGATACACATTGTTGTTCAAAATAGACGGACTACATTTTTAAACTGTATAAGGAACAACAATACATGGCCGCAGCCAAACCGGGAAATAATCATATTGCCAGTAAACGAGCACCGGAAAAGATACAAAAATTGTTTTTAGATGGCGCGCAAAGTATGCTTGTATTGCAATCAGTGTTTACCCAAAACTTACAAATTTTCGATATTCATAGTTGAGGAATTGATATACTCTGCCAATTTATAACCAGGCGCGGAGACATTTCAGTTAGAAATATCTACTCCCACCCTCCACCAGAACCGCGATGCGCCTCTACACAACGTCGTAGCATCATGGGCAAACGTTGACTTCATGAGACAAATTGGCCCACTCCGCCTTCAGTGTGCACGGATGAGGATCTGCCTCTTTTCTGGGGCCGGTTTAACAAACACGTCTCCCATTGCGTCACAGATGGTTTGAAGCTTATGTTGAGGTCAGAACAACGTTCGCTCGAAGTTGATGCAAACGTTTCAATACTCTTTTGGCGGTCATAGCCCCATTTTCCACAAGCTTTCGTAGTTTTCGGTGCATCTATTAATCACGATGCCGCCTCTCTTGCACCATCACGCCAACACCACCTTTACCGTACATTCTCGCTCTGGTACTCACTACTACTTTCACGCCAGATCAACTGCCGTCAATGAAATGGCGTCATTCATTTTGGCAGAGTTGATACACCATTTTATCCAAAATGACAGTTTGTGGTGATATGTCAGCAGAGATGATGGCAAGTAATGGATTATTTGCAAGTGTCAGTAAAACTATGTTCTTTGTACCTTAATTTCCTATGTTGAATTCCTGACCTTGAGAGGTGTAACGTTCGAGAAATGATACGAGCAACAGAATGCTTTCCTGGAACTTGATAGTTATCCTGGAGTGCAACGAATCACAGTTTCGGCCTTACAACACAGTTTGTACAATAGATGGTTGTAACAAAGGGTATGCATATTAACAACCGCGAGATAATGCAGTTTTCTCGGGATTTCTGTTCTTGATTTTTTTACTTACCGACACTTCTAGTTCTTGTGGGTTAAGTTATTTAGTTTATCGGGCATCTGCCTTTTTCCCCTTTCACTTATTCCTTATCATTCAGCTCACCCTTGGTCCCATAAACTTCTCTGCTTCTTACATTTCTTAGTTAGACGCTCGTTTTCACATTCTTCTTCCAATCAACTACGGCACACAGAACGTACTAAGATGGTTGAGATGGTCCACATGTTCGGCAATTCAGCTAGGATCATTTATAAGTTGGTTCATGAATTTATTCGTCTTAGCGTTCACAACTTTGCAAAGGTTTACTCCCACCCCATGTTTATTGGAAGCTAATAATTTCCTTCCTCCCATTGTAAATGATACTTAAGAATATATGTAGGAAGTGCGACCTTGATTTTGGCGTTCGTACAATCAATTACTTTAAGCTTGTTCTGGCAGAGATCATGCGACCGGAATACCTTTTTACATACGAAATGTGGTGCCACAACGTACCGTATTCCTTCAAATGTTCCAGACCTTACAGACTTATGTTATATCGGTTCTACCCACCGCAAATAGTGAGAATGGCAGAACACCAATACACTGTACGCCGAGGGCTGCCGTCAACTGATTTGAGTAGGACTGGTTCTTAAAGTTGAATATAAACCCTTAATTGGGAACCAACAACAATTGTTGCAACAGCCCCAAATAAACATGCCTCTATTGTTTGCAGTGGAGTTTATGCAACCACAACTCCGCTCAATCTGCTGTAATGAAGATTGCCCCATACTCATTCCACAGCCTTGGCTGAACTTAATGAACGAATTCGGCCACATTACCAATAGCGTATTAAGTGCTATGATAATATTTCTATTTTCCTTTTAATTTAATACATGATTATAGATTACGAGTTGGCAACACGTTACTACCTTCTCGGCAAGCTGCTATTATGGTCTACTTTTTTAGCAACATGTTTATAAATGTTTGTGTGAGCGTTTGATCTGAGTCACTTCGACCTTGAAGATGGGTGCCTCAGAAGTCCACGAAAGATCCTTTTGTCAGTGATTTTTAACCACCTGGTGTTGTGCATATCTTCTAACTTGTAAAGAAATGTCAGTATTTTAGTAGCCGACACCTTCAGCAATTGGTCATAACATTCATCGTGTTTTGACAGCGCGTGTTTTTCTTTTCATTTATGTTCTTCTTCTTCAATTGCTTCGTAATCTGGAGTTCAAGAAATTTACCAACTTAGCTCGACTAATGGGGTACCCTTAAACACATTTCAGCATATAATTGGGAAAGTTGCAAATATGACTCTAACTTCCTTGTCTAAGCAGAACCAGAAGTTAATATTTGTTAGGTCAGTTCAATATTTCCACCTTATTTGATCATGCCTCTGTAGAATCTCCTGCCACAGACATCAATTATACTTTTGAGTCAAAACCATTAATATCTTGCCATCGATCCGTAGCGACCGTGATCATGTGCCAGGCCTCGATAAATGGGAAGTTTACAATATACCGTTGCGATCAAATGACCCAGGAACTCACGATTGTATATACATATCAGTTCAAACATCTAGGAAGATATATACCAGACTTATAGAATATAAATACAATGTTCGGAACGGGCCACAAACGACTGCCCTGGGAAGAGCAGTTGGAAGTGGTAAGTTTTTTCCAGATTGGGACACATGATCATACTGGCATCCCCGTCATTTAAGTGAACTTTGTTATTTTCACAGAAAGTTTATTTAGTACTTAAGAACTTTGACTTTTGTTAGTATTGATTATTTTCCTTCTTACATTCCTGAGGTTTGGAAGACCCTCGTTTTGAACAAATAGTACCTCCTCCCACAAGGCGGTGACTCTTCGTGTACAGGTGTTGTGATTGACTACGTCACATATGTGTCTTTGATTCTCAAATTTTAAGTCGTAATCTGGCATCGTTCATGATATACACTATCTACCAACAAGTAATTGGACACCCGTGCAATTGACGATATCTGCGGTCCGGATACACGTCACGGCCGCCGCCGTTAACAATATCGTGAGGGAAACAACAACGCAACCAGTCGCATGCAAGATGCTGTCACGCAGTTCTGGAGCTCTTCGATTTCTCGAGAAAGGTGTAATCGTCGGGTATCACAGAAATGGCCGATCCATACGTGACATATCCAACAAGTTGAAGTACCCAAAATCGACAGTGGCCTACGTGAGTTGGTGTATGGAAGATGAGAGGTGACTGTCGGAAATGAGCCCCGACCCGGCAAACTCACTAAATTGGGAGTTAGAGACAGACGGGTGCTGGCTAGAGAAATTCGGAAAAACCGTACCAAATCGATGGGCCAAATCCCCGAGGAGTTTCAACAGGCATCCGGGGAGTGTTCTTTCGATGAATACTATCCATAAGGAAGCCCATCTGCTCGGTTATCATGGACGTGCTGCCGCCCACAAGCCTTTGATCACCAAGTCCAATACGCTGCTCGGCTAACGTGGTGCAAAGAACGTCGATAGTGGACCGTTGAAACAGTAGAAACAAGGTTTTCTGGAGCGACGAATCAAGGTTCACCCTCTACCGTACTGATGGCAGGGTTAGGGTTTGGCGTCTGCCTGGAGAACGCCTCCTGCCGGAATGTATTGTGCCAATTGTGAAGTTCATGGCGGCGGTGGAATTATACTGTGGGGGTAAGTTTCTCCTGGTACGGCATGGGACCCTCGGTCGCAATTCCTAGTAGATTCAACGCAGAGACCTACTTCACCATTTTGGATGACCATGCGCTTCCTACGTTGTGGCAGTTTTACGGAGTGGACCCATGTTACTTTCAGGATGACATTGCCACCTGTAATGTGTTACGAGGTCCAACATGGCATGGTATGGTGACAGTGGGGTTAATCAGATGGACTGACCTGCGCAGATCCCGGACCTTAACCCTATCGAGAACCTCTGGGAAAAGTTGGCTGTCGACTTAAGGGGTGCCGCCACCATCCGAAATCAGTGAAGGAACTGACCTGTTTTCTCCAGTTCGAGTGGAAGAAAATGTGCCGCTAGTCGTCGTACAACGCCTGGTTGAAAGTATGGCCCGGAGTGGTCGCAGCTGTAATCGCCACACGTGGAGGCTCCACCTAACTAGTTGAAGGTGAATAAACTTCGTTTTTCTTTGTATTCGCTACAGGTGTCCAATGTACTTGTTGGTAGATAGTGTATAACCCTATGTAAATCTCTGTACGGTTTAATTCAAATCTGGATGATAGGCTCTATAATAGACCTTAATGTGCTTATGTATTTTAACTAAAGTTCTAATGATACCATCATCGACC